>OMLC01043956.1:10038-38765 GCA_900302585.1 Regalecus glesne
CAGAGGCAGGAGCCAAGGGTTTTAAAGTGTGTGATGTGCGATCGAGCTTAGGCAAGCAAAATTGTGCAGCACCACACAGTGTGTGTAATATATTACATTATTGAGTGTGTTCGTTCAGATTTAGGGCATATGAAATTAAAAATACTTTCAGGGCACAGTAGTATGTGACATATTACCAGTCCAAGGTCCCATCACGCAACAGTGATTCATTGGCCACACTCACGTTGAAATATTGAAATGAAGTACCTTTTGCACACTTATAACCCATTATTTTACGCCCATTAATTTGAAAATTGGAGGGAGCTGTAATTTCAATCCGCAGCAAAAGTATGAAGCAGTATAAAACAACTGATTTACGATAAAAGCTTCTTTTACAACTACAGTGTGGCGGAATTGCAGCAGCACAAAATACATGTGGCAATGGGAGAGTGAGTTCTCACTGCACGCTGTGGGCATCCAGTACAACAAGGAGAAGGTTAGGAGATGAACTGAACCAAGGGTGATTTCCTTTCTAAATTGAGGTTGGCTTATTCCACATGGAGTTAATGAATTAAAAGTTTAAATGAAACCCAGACAAATATTTGCAATCTGAATTATTCATCTTGTTTCTTAGGGAGTGGATGGAGCATCAGATGTGCGGTGAATCTATAACAAGCTGATGAAAAACCTAAAGAAGCCAATGCACACCAGCACATGGGAAGGGATATGCTTGCTGCATACAAAACATGTGGATACAGTGATGCAGATCAGACAGACAGGTAGGATGGATGGATGGATGGATGGATGGATGGATGGATGGATGGATGGATGGATGGATATTTTGTAACATATCCGGTGTGTCTGTCAGATATGTCCTTTCAATATAGAGAGCAAATAGTGCAAAGTCTGATCCCTTAAATATTAGCAGTCAAATTAGGAATTAAATCCAGGATTGTTTTCCATTGATTTGCTTACCTAAGCATTAGCGTGTGACAGCATTAGGTGATCTCAGATATACTTTTCTATGGTTTCAGAACTTTTGACATTGATTAATCCACATCTAAATAGAAAAATCAGCACAACTGCATCCAAAAACTTCAGAATCAGTTTATTGGCCCTGTGGGTTTTCACATAGAGGGCATATGTCTTTGGTTTCATGGCTCTCACAGGTGCTTCAGATACAATGACAACATAACAAACACTGTGTACAGGTGGAGATAAGAGGTGATAAAACACAATGGAGCGGAGAATTTCTCAGAGATGTTGAGATACGTGTTAGCAGGTTACTAACACATGCCTGAGGTCGATGGATATGAAGAGCATGCCAGTGTAACTCCCATGTAAAGACAGTCTAAGGACAACATATATGGTTGGAGCTTGAACATGTTGATTGTTCATTTGAATGATGCCTGTGGAAGTGAACTGTTTTCATATCTGGTTGTTTTGGTGTAGCGCTCCCCGGAGGGAGGAGGTGGAACAGGCTGTGAGCAGTGTGTGATGGTCTGCAGTGATTCTGCCTGTCCGTCTCCTGACTTTAGAGATGTAGAAGTCATGAATGGAGGGCAGGTTGGTGCAAGTGACTCTCTTCAGACCTGACTTTGTGTTGAAGTCCGTCACTGTTGTGTGTGGTGGCTGATCCAGACCAGACAGTGATGGATGAGCAGAGGACAGACTGGATCACTGCAGTGTAGAACAGAACCAGCAGCTCCAGAGGCAGGTCAACCTCCTGAGCTGATGGCGGACGTTCATCCACTGCTGGGCCTTTATGGTGACTGGGTCTGTGTTGGGGCTCCATCTCAGATCCTGGGAGATTCTGGGGCACAGAAATCTAGGTTTTCACCATAGAAACTGTGCTGCTGAGTGTGGTGTTGGAGAGGTCCTCCTGAAGTCTACTGTCATCTCCAGTTTTGAGCATGTTCAGCTCTAGATTGCTGTGGGTAAACAGAGGGTCTTCCTCTTCTCCTCTGGCCTGGCAGCTCCATATTCAGCATCCTTCTCCCAGTATACCAGCATCCTTCTCCCAGTATACCAGCATCTCTCCTCCACACATGTCCAGACCATCTCAGTCTGGTCTCTCTGGCTTTGTCTCCAAACCCTCTACCCTGAGCTGTTCCTCTGATATACTGTTTCCTGATCTGGTCCTTCTCCATCACTCCCAATGTAAATCTCAGCATCTTCACCTCCTCCACCTCCAGCTCCACTTCTTGTCACACATCACCCATAACATTCTTCTCCACACACTCCACCGGCCTTCACTCTTTTCTCCAACTCTCCTCCACACACTGTGTTATATTGAACAGTTGACCTCAAGTATTTAAACTTGTCCACCTTTGACATCTCTACTCCTTATGTCCTCACCATTCCACCTTCTCCCCTCTCATTCTCACATATGTATTCTGTCTTGCTCCTACTGACTTTCATTCCTCCTCTCTCCAGTGCAGACCTCCACCTCTGCAGACTCAACTCCACCTGCTCCCTACTCTCACTACAGATCAATATCACCACTTTTCACTTCTACATGAAGTCTAAGTCTGTGTGAGTCAACAGCAGGGGTCATTACAACCGTATCACTGCAACACGCTCCTGCAGATTTGAAGCACATTGCATTTCTGTGTAAACACCAGAATGCTCTATCTGCAATATAAATAGTTACATTACCATTTATCAAGTTTCTCCACTTTTACCGGAGTAAAATGTGGCAACTGCCATAATCCAAAGATTAGGCATCTTTACTTTAAGAATCAAGTGTTTGAAAAGCTTAAACCATGAATGAGCAATTCACATTCAAACGGAGTTGCAGAAGTCATTACATCATGCTTTTCCACAGAATCTGTTAATTATGCTTCTACATGGCTGGAATATTAATTTGGTCTCGGCTTAGTGTTACAATTCTGCTCAGAGTTGATTCACCCCCTCCCCTCTGGATACCCATGGCTCCAAAAACATCATTTTTTCTTGGTTGTTTTTTACCTCAATTATCCAGGGAGTCATAAAAGATCAAAATAATTTGGATCAGATCATCTGGATATAAATTCAAAGTTTTCGGACGACATGGATTATTGAGAGAGGCATGTTTTTCCTTGTCACGATTAGTCTCCACATTGTGGGGGTGGACCCGGACTTAGATGGACCTTGGGGGATTAAGGCTGGATGCCCTATCTGACGCCCCATGGTGGGTTCGAACCCACTGCCTCTGGCTCGTCAGTTCCTGAAGCGAGTGCCCGAACCACTGAGCCACCTTATCCCCTTACCTTGACTTATTGAGCAAAAAAATATATATTTTGACCTATTTTGGCATCGGGTGCCGGAGCCTGTAAGTGAGTGGTTTGATTTAGATCAGATTAGCATCAAAACATCCTCCTATTTTTTGAATGCATGTCCAGATGACCTGATTAAAATCATTTTGATCATCATTGTTCTTCTTCAAGTGAAGCTGAGATGAAGATCAGTGGAAAGTTATTTACATGACCAGGGGTGAGCGTTGTTTGTCACTGTGCACAGCTAGTTCACAGCTCCTCTCATTTCAGCACCAGTTGCTGTCTATATCCCTCTCATAGCTCCAAGGCACCCTCAACAAACCTGGGCCTGCTTGACTTTCTTCTTCCTTTTTAAAGATTCTACTTTTTTAACCTATTTCTCTGTTATACTGGGCTAATTTGCCTCACGTGGTCTGAAATCTGTCATTTCAATGTAATAACAAAACATCTATCATCAATCAATTTCATGAGCTTCAGTGGTAGAGCACGCAATCTGAGAACCCACCAGCCCAAGGCGGCAGGTTCGAACCCAGTTTGTGCCCCCCCCTCCCCCACACACACAACGTTGGGACTAATCGTGAGATGGAAAATGGACCTCTCCTCGTAGGTCACCTCTAAGTGTTTTGTAGTTCATGCAGTGTTGAAGTTTTGCAGGACTGAATGCCGTAGAATGACTTGGGAAATATAATAGTAGAGGTTCTGGTTTTAAAATGTAGTCAAGCTCCTAGGAAGGAAATGAATGACTTTGATGGCTTAGCCTGACTTAGTGTTTCATCTTTTAGCACGACCTTCAGCAGCAGGCGCCGCAGGGTTTTATTTCAAACTATTCAATGTCCATGTCTCCATGTTCCTGAGAGACGAATAGCAATGCAGCCGTGTTTCTTGGACGTATATGATTACTGTATTCTGCCAGACATTTATGTGTTGAAGATTTTTATCACGTTTTTTCATCTAAATGGTTTTTTAGATCTCACTTATGAAACCTAGACACTGTCACATCCAATGAGTGCCACGTCTAGGGCCGTCTGGTGTCTACACCTGCAGAAGGACTTAGGCTCAGTGTCAGGTTTTGCTGGACGCCGGGCGAGCCCTTAACGAATCCTCTGAAATGATCCAGTACAGATGCTTTAAGCTTCTTCATCCTCGTCCTGACATCGTTTGTCAAATCTCACACTTGAAGCAGAGATGAAGCACAGCAGAGTTGTTTGCACATCGTGCAGAGATCTGAGTCTGTCTGACCCACGCATGGAGCCTGGCAGGTTAAGGATCAGACCATGGCTAGTCCATCATAGATGCTCTGCTATGGCCAGGAGGTTTCTCATGGAAGCGACCACTGCAGATCACTGCAAAGGCAGTCCTCCTGTCTCCGTGTTGGTGATCATGGCAACGTTTGTCTCCTCACAAATCAAAGCGCACTCAACATGTGTCTCCAAAGCAGGCATTTACTGTGATCAGTGCTGAGTTTAGATTTGACAGCCAACAGACCACAAGTGGCACAATTACCAGTCTGCGAAGCTCCAGAAGCCATGCAGAGCATCTCTCAGCATACGCTGCTGTTCATCTCATCACCCCTTTCTCGATGCATGATTTCCTAATAAACGCCACCTCCGCATCTCTAAATATACACGATTCTAACAAACGAGAGCAGCAAAGCAAATAACGAGCGAGACGTGAACGTCAGCCTGCAAAATAGGCCAGGTTCACGAGTCCCGTACAAAACACTCATCATCCCCAGTCAGACGAGCCTCAGGACTGCAGAACGAAACACCAGAGAACTTTTGAATGAGGGCAACTGTGTCGTTCGTGTAACTGACAAGAGGTGTACATTAATCACCTTGTAGTCATTAGTTAATTTGCATCAAGAGATGCTATGTAGGCAAGCTGTCCGCAGGAAATCCCTTGTGTCCAGAAAGTGATGCTACTGAGTTGTGGATGTGGCCGTTTGGGTGTGAATGGCACGGCCAGGGCAGATGGGTGAGAAGCCGTGTAGGCTCAGGTTCTGAGGGATGCCAGGCTGGCAGAACAGAGTAGGCGTGCAGGAGAGCAGCAGTGTCAGGGGGTGGGGGGAGCTGGGTTGTTAAGATATTTGATGGTGACATACCGGAGAAGTTGAATTTACATCTTATCCATATTGAACCACTGCCTCTTCAGATCAAGTGGCCATTAAAACATGCACACATGTGACTCGGTACACATGTGCCGAGATGACCCTGGCAAGGCGTGATGGTCAACATATTTGAGTTTTTGGGTTGTTGTTTTCTCGACCTCGGCATCGTTGTGAGTATTCTCCTGTAGTGTTCACCAGTACCACTACCAGAGGTGACCATCTTAATTTTGATCCGTCGGTCAGATAACGAAATTTTGTTGAGTGAGCCGTGGCTGTGTTGGCTGTGAACAGCAGATGTAATGAATAAGGTGCATATGTAGAAAGCTTAAATAATGGAGGAAACAGATGAGTGGCACATCGTTATATCACTGTCTCAAACACCACGGCAGCGAGAAACCCCATTTCGTGCCGGCATGAGTGCGCTCATATGACTGGCACTGATTTATTTTTTTTCTGTTTCTTGGTCACATATTCAACCTCAGCACCTCATTTCTCCGGCGGCATTCGTTTCAGCAGGCGGCCGTCCACTTACCCATGTCGGTTCATCTGTTCCTTTCGCACTCTTCCGTGGCGCAATCCGTTGCGCAGATCACGACTTTGCAAAGCGGCGTTGTCCAACAATTCACACCGCTCACCGCGGGAGATGCACGGCGACGCTCTCACACCGACACCGAGGCGGACCCACCTGCCTTCATTCCCAACAGTTCAGGCATCCTTCAGGAGAAAGACAGAGAGCCTTCTGAAAATTAGACGTGTAACCATGGATCCCCGCACATCCCAACTTTTGTGATAGGGTCGCAAGTCAGCCTTTTAATCCCACAAGTTTATACTAGGACGCCCGGGACTGGGGTATGGGGTCATCCGTCAAAGTCCAACACCTTCTGGTAGAGAGGGGACACGAAAGCCGGGTGCGCAAAAAACCAAAAGAGCGTCGAGAGATTCAAGTAAAGTTAACTCGGCTGTGAAGATGGAAAATGGTGGAGACGCGGACGGGCGGTGGAAATTCTGTGCGCAAAAAGGCAGCAAAGCGGTGATGCGAGAGCGGCGACGGGAGATATGCGGGGTTGCAGCCGGACCACCCGTGCACTGTGGAGAAGCTCGTCTGGATTTGTGAGCAGGTTACGTTGCGTTGGGGAGACGTGTGTGCGTGCGTGTGAAGAAAGAGAGAGAGGGAGAGAGAGAGACAGACAGACAGGCAGGCATGCAGACAGACAGACAGACAAAAGAGAGAGACAGACAAAGAGAGAGAGAGAGAGAGGGAGAGAGAGAGACTACTACCATGCCACAGCCAACACTTCCAAGAAGCCATAATTGAATAATTTTATGATTTTGTGGGATTTGATTTACAGTTAGAGTCTATTATGGCCACCGTACATCATCCTCTCCCCTCCGATCATTTTGGGGGATTCTGAAGCCTCCCTGTCTCCCCTCTCTGGTGCGTTTTTTTTTGTTGCTTTAAGCAGGTGATGTGCAAAATTTGCCATGGGCTATGTGGTGACCGTTATAGCATGAGTGGGAAGCCTGAGCCCACCTCATGTTGCATAATTACTTTGGATAGGAAGGCTAAATAAGAGCAACAGTATCAGAGCATGGGAAGACACACCGTTTGAAGAGATCTCCCAGAGATATTTTTACTCATCTCATGGAGAAACAAACACCTTTTTTTCGGTTTCCACGTCTTTTCTATGGAATACATGTCCTCCAAACACCAAAATGACAAAGAAAATCCATCCGTCCATCCGTTTTCCAGCTGCTTGCCCAGAGTAGGGTCGCAGGGAGCTGCAGCCTTTCCCAGCAGTCATTGGGTGAAAGGTGGGGAAACCCTGGAGAGGTCATCAGTTGATCACAGAGCAGAGCAGTTAGTTAACTATTATTAGCTAGGGGTAGTCTGAGGACCAGGTGGAGGGATTATATTTCCACACTGGCCTGGAACACCTCAGGACCCCCCAGTCAGAGCTGGTGGATGAGGCCCGGACGAGGGAGATTTGGGGTCCTCTGCTGGAACTGATACCTCCATGACCTGACTTTGGTTAAGTGGTTGACGATGGATGGATGGATGTTTATTAGCTGTGTATTGTATCTATTATAGTAGAGTGTGCATCACAGTATGTACAAAATATTATGGGTTTCTTTTATTCATTCTTAAATAACTATAAATAGAACTTTTTGACAATCTCGAGACTTTAGACCAAACTTCATTTATTCACAGCTTCTGTGTGTGTGAGGGGTAATACTTGAACAAGGTCTGTGCCTTCCACAAGATCTTTCCAATATGCGAGAGGTGTGGAGAGAACATACTTGTCTATTCGAGTGTATGACTTAGGACTTCAATTTAGCCCTGACAGATTAACAGTTTGCCATTTAAAGCAGCAGTTAAAAAAAGGAATTGGGCTAAAAATGAAAAAAAAAAAATCTGAACATCCATCCATCTTCAACTGTTCATCTGAAGTAGGGTCGTAGAGTCATGCTGGACCCTATTCCAGAGCACATTAGAGGAAAAGTGGGGAACCCTCCTGGACAGGCCACCATTCATGAACAGTTAGAGGTTCAGTGTTTTGCTTGAAAGCACCTTGACACGCTTTCTGCAGGGGCTGGGAATGGAAACATCAATCATCTGATTACTATACAACCAGCCCCCCCCTCCTGAGCTATGCCGAGCTACTGACCGTATGGATGGGGCCTAAATCCCCGAGCTCCATCTCAGTTCATGTCCACCCCCACAGCATGGGGACCACTCGTGACACATAGAATGGACCACTCACTGTATGTTAGATACTATCTAGGCTGCTCATTTTGGAGTAAAATACTTCCGATTAAAGAATTAATGCTAGTTGTGGGACATGTTTGAGCATTTTTACTTGTGACTCTTCATCCTGAAAATTACAGTTAGTGTGGGCAGAGAAATAACAGAGGGAACAGTTACCCCTTACAGACATAGTTCATTCTCAGGCTTTTGGGTCCTTGTTTTGACCATTAACCCAAGAGAAACTGCGGGAGTACCACAAAAGATTAGGTCATTTCTACTTACCTTTCTATCTGACCTATACACTTGGCCGGCAGGAGGTCTGGATAGTGTCAGCTCGACTTACAAGTATCGTGGTCTTTTTCTGACATCGGCGAGACACAGGTGGAGGATAGGACCCCTTTAGTACTCATGGCCTTTTTCTAACAGGGCTAACTTGCCTCAACCTAGAGGTGCCTACAGTGCTTTAGGTAGATTCCAGAGACCGAAAACTGGCAGATGGAAAGCTGAAAGCATTCAAGATATCACAAAAGATCCCAGAAGGACATCCATTGTTTTGTAGACCTGTCCTTGTTTTCCACTGCAGTCAGTGTTGAAGTCTACACCAGCAGGCAAACACAAGGGAAACATGTGATTAATTAGAGTGTAGTGAGGTGGAAATCACTGCTGGAAATCACTGCTTGCTGCTTCCTCTCAAGCTTGCTAAAAGCTACTTGGATGATGTAATGTGCTCCAGAACACACGTCTACACATCTAATTTAATTGAAGCAAATTTCTTGAGCCCTTGACATTCTTAGACTCAATAACAATTATGCTTCACCTCTATGACACAACCAAGTGTTATTTGTGAGTAATGCAACCTATCACAAAAGGCAGATCAAAACCAACAGATTTGGATTCAAGACTCCACTGAAGCCCCAAGACCTGAATCTGAAATTCTCACATTGACTTGAGATCTAAACCAAGTTTCCAGTTTGGACTTTACTATCCCCTTGGGGCATTTATAGGCTGAAGTGCACCTAAAATAAAAATAAAAACAAGACAGATTTCAGCATAGGGCAGTAAAGGCACAAAGCCGAGCGAGGCCTTCACATATCTACACAGCTGACGGTCTGTAAGAAACATCTTTGATGAATCGCAATTTTAAAAATAAATCCTTCGTCAGCAGCAGCTATAATGACCACCATCCTTTTGGGCAGTATAGGTTAGGAGGTAGGGCAGTCATTTAGGTCTTCCCCCTAAACATCATGTCCAGATTCACTAATTCAACCTTCTGGGATTTCCTTACCTGGATTATTGAGTATTCATCCAGAAACTGATTCTATGATATACTTATAATAAGTATATTGTTAAAAAAAAGTCCATAGCATGGTGCTGAGCAGCAAGGTAAAATATTTTGCCTTCAGTTTCCATGCACTGAACTAATATAAATGTGAGCAACAGGTTAATGAACGTTTCCTGCCAAGAGGATGTTGGGTGTAGAGGAGCATGGCGTTAAGCCAGTCTGGGTAAGATCTTAATTCAAAAGGATTTGAGAGCAGCTCCTCTTTTATTTTTACCTCAAAGTCAAACTTTAAAAAATACTTGGCCAAGAACATGGGTCAAGTAACCATAACTGGCAGGAGATATGCAAAGGACATCTCCTAGCCAAAGTATTCCACATAGATCTACTCACACAACCAGCGTGGCAATAAATATTGTGAATATTGCATCTTGGAAGGTTGGGGGGAGATAGATGGCATAATGTTCTCAAATCAAGTCTTTATTATGACTTTTCTACCCACTTGTGATTTTTTTTTTCATTTCTCCCACAGCTGTACAAGTAGCTGCAGACTTGCTGCTCAGACTAACTTGTCAAAGCCACGTGGGATGAGCCAGTCAGATTTTGGTTGTGGCTAGATTGGGCTGTTATTTTGTTAGATGCAGTGTAAAGTGATAGCGGATGTCAGAGGTCAAAGCATCTCCACTTTTGAATTCCAATTTTATAACAACATTGTCTTATAACAAGCCACCTGCCTTCTTGCAGACTGCTCAGAAATAGTATGGGAAATAGGAAAAAAGAGAAATGATTGGCTGACAGAATCCCTAATCAACCCCAAACAGAGAATGCGGTTCCCCTGTGAAGGCGGAGAAAATATGATTGGTGAGGTTCAGTAAAAGCTGAGTGTAGGAGTACATTGTCAGTGTGGCTGGCCATCTCAATACAAAATATCAAACTCTATGTAATAGTGACTGCTTTGCAAACATGGTTCATGTGGTTTAGATTTTCCAAGGAGTCTGTGCTCTTAAAGATGCAGGAAACCTTTCATAAAATCTCCATCTGTCTGTAAATGTTTTTTTAATATATTTCCCTTTGAAGAGAGAGGTCCGTTTTATGTGTCACGAATAGTCCCTGCATTGTGGGGGTGGACACGGACTTAAATGCATCTTGGGGATTAAGGCCAGATGTCCTTCCTGATGCCCTGCGGTGGGTTTGAAATGGCTGCCCGTGGATAGTCAGTTCCCAAAGTGCACGCTTTACCACTGAACTTCCACAACACCGTTATTTCCCTATGAAGAGGAAGAAGGTTTATTTATTTTTATCGTGTATACATCCAACAAAATATGTTTCCTGTATTTAACCCATCCTACCACATAGGAGTGGTGAGCTGTGGTAGCTCAGTGCTAGAGCCAGTACTCCGGGAACTGATGAACCAGAGATTGCAGGTTCAAGCCCACTGTGGGGCATCAGGAAGGGCATCTAGCCCTCTAAATCTGTGCCCACCCCCACAATGTGGGGACTCATCGTGACACATAAAACAGGTTTCTGTGCGGTATAGGAGCAGTGAGCAGCTGCAGCACCCAGGGAGCACTTAGGGGTTCAGTGTCTTACTGAAGGACACTTTGACACATGTTCTGCAGGGTTCAGGGATCAAACCACCAGTTCTCTAATTACTAGATGACTGGCCTACCTCCTGAGCAATGTCACCCCATATGGTAATAAACCACTCACCCAGCTGATAGGTTAAGCAAAAATAGATGAATAAATACATAATGCCACTCAAAGTAAGATAATGATTGTTAGTTTTATTGAATTTATTTACGTCTTTGTTTATTCTTATTTGCAGGGTAAAAAGAAGGGAAGCTTTTAAAAATAACCTAGAATGATATAGTCTATGCATCCCCATTCATTCTATACTGTGGATGCTCTTGCAAGTTATGTCCTATGGATCTGTTGAGAGTTGGTTGCCACTTGATGAAATGTTCATGCTGAGCACCAAACCAGCATTTTGAAACACCAGGGGCTCCATTTTAGTGAAACTGGGCACAGGTGCAGAAGCAAGTCCAGGTGCACATGGGGTGCCAAATCAACGTTCGGTAATTTGGTGAATAGCACATCTCTGCCGCAGCAAGGTGCAGTTGATGAAGAAATTGGATTGGGATAAACACATTATGAGCAGGTGGAGCGAGGGTGGGCTCAAGTTAGCCAAACAAATCGGCTCCTCACATGCCCTTTAAATGTGCCGCAGGGGAGCGAATTTTCATTTTCTTGATGGATGAAGTGGGAAGTTAGAACTAAGAACTGCTCTGCACTGATAAACTTGAAAGAATCAATGAAATGACAGTGGTAAATTATTTACCAAGACCGTCAATGTCTCCCAGTTTATATCCCATCCCTATAGATTGTGACAGAACAGAGCATATATCCAAAGTAGCGTGTAAGAAGATCATTATCATACAGCCTGGCTTCCATGAATCAAGAATTTAGATCAGTGTTGTTTTGGATTGTTAAAATGGACAATTTAGTCTAGAGGAGTGTTTGTCAAACCCCGTGGTACCGCCTACCAATGGGTGTTCAGATGATGATGGGGTGGGAGGTGCTGGGAGCACGGCAGCAGAATTGAAGGCGTTGGGGTGCAATTTGACGGCAGTGATTAAGAACCAATCTTCTCAAATGAAACCAGTGCTTGAAGTGGGCGGTTCTCTTCAGTTCACAGTACACTTATTATAATGAAGTAGGTCTCCTATCTGGTGACCTTTTGGCAAATTCTTTCCCAGAGAGCAAGAACTACTCACTTGCACACTGAAACAAATGAACTAGCACTTAATGGACGGCATAGCTCAGTAGATAGGGCAGTCGTCTAATAAGCAGAAGATTGGTGGCTCAATTCTCAGTTCCTTCAGAAAGCCAGACCCAGAAGCAGAACAGTGACTGACGAAGGCATCCGCTTGTCTGTGTGCGAAGGTGTGGCTGTCCAACATCACCACAGACAACAAGGATGCACTCGTGACTCCCTGTAAGGACAAAAGCATCATCATCCTTCCAGCCAACAAAGGCAGTTGCAGTGTCTTATCAAAAACCAGACGGTATATCCTGAGAAAGTCCTGAGGTTACTTAGCAACATAAATACTTAGGAGCCCCTGAAATGAGATCCAGGCAGTGGTTACAAGAAAGTGGTTATCGATCAAAGCTGTTACAACAGGACGATCCTATTGACAGAAGTTTGTACCATAGATTATACCCAAGGATATACAAGATTATACACCTGATCCATACAGTTATCTGAAATACGTTAACAGGATGTGCCATGATGTCCTATTGTTTACAGGACATGTCATGTGACTGTGCTAAACCTTAAACACATGTGGCAGATGGTGAAACGGCAATACGTTTGGACGGGAAATGAAATTCAACATCTCCCTGTTTTAATAGAATAGAATCATTTTATAGGGACAGTACATATTAATGCACATTTAGAATGTTAGGCTCATTGCCATCTTTTGCCTCAAGCACTTAGGGTTTAAGAGTCTTGCGCTAGGAAACTTCAACATGCTTTCTGAATGAATCACCAATCTCCCAATTATTAGATGACTGCCCTACCTCCTGGGTTATGCCGTCAGAATATAACATAATGATAATTATACTAATAGCGCTGCTACTACTACTGCTACTGTACTACAAAAACTAATAATAATAATAATAATAATAATAATAATAATAATAATAATAGATAGGTAGGTCCAATTTACGTGTCACATTTAGTCCCCACATTTTGGGGATGGACATGGACTTCAATGAAGATTGGGGATCAAGGCTGGATGTCCATTCGGATGGCCTGCAGTGGGTTCTGACCCACTGCCTTTAGCTTGTCAGTTTACAAAGGGCTTGACCTACCATTGAGCTACCATAGCCCCGGATATGATAATTAATGATGATATTAATGAAAATAACAAAAGGCAGTCATGGCAGTGTAATGGCCTCAACCAGTACAATACTGGCCACTGCATGTCTTCACCTTCTTTGTAGGATATGGCCATGTATAGATGACAAAATTTTGATTATGGCTACTCTAATGGCAAGCTACACTTATATTTTGAAAATTGCCCATTCTTTTCCATCTCTGGCATTTATCAGTAGCAGTCAGCTGTTGTTGCTAAGCAACCATTATAGGCACTGTGGCACACTATGCACTGGGGGTGATTTTTTTTTGCCCGTTGATAGAAACATTCAGTAGTTCATATTTTTTTCAAGTTCAAATTGATCGTCATGTGCGTTCAAATTCAATGTAATTCTTGTGCTCTGGCTTTCTCTGCCTCAATAAAAGGGACACAAGGACATAAGAACACAGAATCCCAAAATAAAATGCACTGCAAACATACATAGACCATATACAGAGTGCATTTATACATTATATACAAAATACAGTATGTGGGTGCATCAGCTATGCAGCAATGTCACTGAGGAAAGAAATATGTGCTGGGACAGCTGGTGTGTCAATTGATGGTCCAGTAATGGACGGTGTCACAGCCTCACCAGGGTGCCAACTCCTTTGACTCGCCTACAGTGGTGCTGTCTGTGGCCATTACTCCATGGTGGAACATGCTTGTTGTAGGTAATGTCTCTCAGCAAGTCCTGCAGCCCCCAGCTGTTGGGAACATCTGAACTTATATCCAGTAAAGTCTGCCTTCAACAGTAAATCAGCAAGATGTGTTTTGTGCAATAGCATCAGCATAAAATTAAAACAAGCAACAAAGAAAGAGCAGCTTCGTTAGGGTGCCATCTTTTATGGAAATTTCCAAGTTTGGTTAAAATATGTGGTATATTTGGATGAAAACCGAATTTTTACCTCTTATATTCACTGATGCTTATTTTGCAGGGATAGTCCTCGACACGATGTGAATTAAAGGGTTGATATTGGAAGGGAATAGGAAAGCCATGTTATTTTTTCATTCTATTCTTATTATAAAATGTGTCCTCCACAATTTAACCATCCTGTTGTACAGAATCAGTGGATTGAGAACAAAAATGCAAATTGGACATTTTAATATCTGCATTATTTTACTGTACTGCACTGTTTAAATTAGTTTGAAAAAGAAAGAGCGCTGCTTTATTTTGTCATGTATTATTCCAACAAATTGTATTCTTACACTGAACTTTTTCTTCTGGAGATAACCCATGTGTGTAGAAGCAGTGGCAGTTGTACCATCTGGAGCCCACCTCCAGTTCTTTTTCCTATTGCCTTGGTCAGGTCTATGGACAGGCACCCAGAAGAAACCCATACAGACATGGGGAGAACATGCAAATGCCACAGAGAAAGGACTTTGGACAGAATTCGAACCCAGGACCTTCTTTCTGTGAGGCAACAATCTTTACTGCTGGACCACCATGCTACCCAAAAACGATGCCAACGGGTGGATTACATCACAGTATGACGACTTCCCTCATCAAAGTCCCCAGTGACCTCCTCATTGCTGCCGCATGCTGCCACATCAGCATTGTCCTCCTCTTGGACTTCTCGGGCACCTTCGACACTGCTTCCCACACCATTCTGCCCAACTGCTTATCTAAATACCCAAGTGTCACTGCCATAGTTCTCTCCTGATTTTAGTCATATCTCACCAATAGAAATAGTTCGTCACCATCAGAGAAACAAATTCCAGCCTAGCCCAAGTCAACAAAGGTATGCCACAAGGCTCTATGCTTGGACCCTCCTCTTTGATATCTACATTCTCCCTCTTGGTCAGTTAATCCACTTAAGTTTCCATTGCTATAATGGTGACATGCCGCTTTATGTCAGAACTAATCAATCCTCACAGCTCCTCCCACAATCCCTTGTCAACTGCCTCCATCAAATGAAAATCTGAATGCCATCAAATCTACTTAAGCTTACATGCAATAAAACTGAGTTCATGGCTGTGGCTCCCAAGGTGCTACTCCAGAGAGTGGGAGTTCTTCTCCCCAACATAGATGGCTGCTGCAGTTATCCATCCCCAGAAATCCACCGCACTCTTATCATCTCATTCCCATTACACATTAAATATTTCAACAAATCAACTTTATTTCCCCTCAAAAATATCTCAAGACTCTGGCCACTACTCTCAGTCTCCATGGCAGAGATCCTCATTCATATGTTCATCACCTCCCATCTGAATTATTGCAATGAAGTTCTGTCTGTATGTGAACAACTCAGCTGTCAGGATTCTCACCTGCACCAAGCTCTGGCAACAGATCACTCCCAGCCTTGTCCACTTTCACAGGCTCCTGGTCAAATCCCTTATCTTCAATAAAATCCTCCTTCTCATCTATAAATCCCTCCTCAGACACAATATTTCATTGAGAATATGTGGTCTGCAGACACAGACCTGCTTTCTATTCCCCCCAGCAGCCTGTGGACTTTTGGAGATAGAGCCTTTAGTGTGGCAGCTCCCACCCTTTGGAGCTCTATTCTACCAGAGATATGCGGAGTTGAGTCTTTGGACAATAAAAAAAAGAAGTACCCCTGAAAATCTACCTTTTTATTAAGGCGTATAGTCTGTAATCATATAATCTTTATCTTCTTTTTGGGTTTCTCTTATGTTTTTTTATCCAGTGTAAAGCTTCCTTGGGGTTCTTCAAAGCCCAAATACAAAATTCAGTTGTTTTTATTGTTGTATACTGGCTCTGTGTGTTTGTGCGTATGTCTGTGTGTACACATATAGCTCACATAGGGTGATGTGGTGTGTCTCGTGCAGCAATACAGTAGTCGGAGGGAAGATGCACGCTTGCTTCCCACTCACCTGCTTTCTAACCTCTCATCTACAGCTTGCTGCCATTGACTTGCCCTTGAGGTGAACCCGGAAGGAGCCCAGTGTTTAAGTCTTATGCTGCCAGTACAGAGCCTCTCCTTCACCAAGACCTCTGCCAGGCCTGCTCGTGGTCACACATGGTAAGTAGGAACCTTGCAGTCTCAGGCTAATTTGGTAGGGGGATATCAGGCTGCAGTGGTCCCCAGAGGCTGTTCATGGCTAACCACTGCTCCACTGTCTTCATGGGAGTCTATTGAAACAAAGACCAGGGGAGTAACCCTGAGAGAAAAGCAATATGTTGGGAACTCACATTAAGCGGTTCTTTGGTAGTCTGGTGTTTCTGGCATTCTCCTGCAACTAATCATCTTGGGTGTAAGCCCTCGCCACCAGAACCTACCTGCCACGGCAAAGACATTGCCACTGAGTACTGGACACCTCCAGTGGTACTCTAAAAACCTCATTGTGTAGGTCTCAACCTTTGACCATGGGGTTACACCTTTGACAAACAGGGATCTCCTCATTTGACTCAATGGACTACCAGCAAGCAATTCTGGCTCAAAGATGGATAACCTTGCAGATGTTGGCTGTCAGAAATGTGAGTCTGAATAGTGAACATACAGTATTTGAACTTATGTTATCATCTGGAATTTAGCCTGTTTGGGGGAAAAAGGATCAATGTCATTTAAAACAAAGATAATTGTGCTAACTCAACCCCCCCGAGCGAGACCTCCAAAAATAAATAAATTAGCAGCAAAAGAAATAGGAACAACCTTCAAAGTCAAAATGTATGCACAACATCAATAGAAGAGAAGAAAAACCATGAAAACAGCCCATGAATGAACAATGTTGAGATATAAATCAATGTATAATGGTCTGTTGCTGCAGCCCAATGCAGATGAGGCTAATTCAGCATTGCATGTATCTCACGTAGGGGTGGTATAGCTCAGGAGGTAGGGCAGTCAGTCGTCTAGCAGTCAGAGATTGGTGATTTGATCCCCAGCCCCTGTAGAAAGCATGCTGAGGTGTCATTGAGCAAGACGTTGAATCCTTAAATGCTCCACGAGCACCACACGGCAGCTATATTCACTGCTCCTTTGAAATAGGATGGATTGAATGCAAGTAGCAAATTGCACCAGCTTTGGTTGTGTGGCTATGAAAGAAAAATCTACAATTCTTATTTCTCCTCTAATTAGTCTTGGTTAACGGTTGCTAGAAATAAAGGAAAATAAAAAGCCTCTATTATGTCATTGTCAGCTGTCATTTTTTGGGGTAAGACAAACCAAGGGTTGGGCCAGGTAACGTCTCTAGACTACAGGGTTGAATCTCAATGAGACTGGGGGTACAGGCATCATTTATGATTAAAGACACAATGACTTCACTAATCACTTCAGTGTTGAATAATTTAAAATTTTTGCAGAGTCATCTTGCTGGGCTGCAACACAGTTCAATTGGGTAATCCTTTAATCCTTCAAATGCATTATCCCCAATTTGGAAACAAGAATATGTTTAGTGTGGATTCTTTTTCCTCTTCCACAGGACTTGTCAGCTCTCAGAAATGTGAACATTTAGTTTTGGCTGGAATGCACTGCACCAAACCGCTTTTTTTTCTAAATCTAATTGGATTTCGGTCCAATTCAAGACATATTCTAAATAATTAGGAAATAAGTGCTTATACATTTGACTGAATGATGAATGAATGAAATAAAATTCTGATGTTGAAAAATGGAATTGATCACAGTCTTGGGAGGCCTAAAATATCATGATATCAGGCTGTGCTGAAGCCCAGCAAGGAGGTCCAGCAAAGTGACAAATTTCTCAAAAATGACTAAATCGATGAGATTATTTTTTTTCCGTTGGGTTTTAAATGACAGTGAATAGAAGCGGTCAAATGAGTTTTCTCAGGAGGGTGGCTGCCATCTCCCGTAGGGATAGAATGAGAAATTCAGTCATCCCTGAACAACTCGGATATTTGTTTACCTCCCTCAGCAATGCAATAAAATGCTTCTGTGAGCTTATAAATATGTCAGCATCAGGAGCAAGAAGTAGGGCAGACTATACTCCAATGATAGACTTCCTAGATTAGCCACGCTATGGTAGCCTACCCTGCAGATCAAGACCGTCTCAATAATCCAGTTGTCCGATTAATTAGTGCTAAAAGTTCCTCTAAGTAATTACTCCACTATTGCGTAAAAAATATTTGAGGCCGTCTCTAATGCCTAATTAATAAATTTTCCATAAAACAACAGCAAAATTTATAAATAATGACCACACTGCAGTCTTGTTAGTTACCTGGGAGGATGTATTTAACTCTCAGTAGGAAACCGGTGAATGTTCAACCAAGCAGGGAATGAGTCAGTACACTAAATGTTAAATTATCTGTTCTTATAAAGCCCTTTTCTAGTTTAACGATCACTCTACATGTTTTACGATGAATAGGTGAGTTCAAGTGTCTTAGGATCTAGCCTTGTTCTCAAGTGTGAAAGGGTCCATAGAATCAGAGCTGCTGGAGCGGTGCTGCACTCGCTTCACCAAACTATTGTGACAAAAATAGCTCAGCTAGAAGGCAAAGTTCTCAGTCTACCAGTCAACCTCCGTTCCTCCTTTCATCTGGGGTCATGAAGGTTGGCTCATGACCAAAAGAATGAGATTGTGTATACAAGCAGTTGAGTTTTGGGGAGAGAGGTTCAGTCCTCATGAGGGTCTCAGAGTAGAGCCTCTGCTCCTCTACCTAGAGAGGAGCCAGTGGAGGAGGTTCAGCATCTAGTCAGGAGGTCACCTGGTCTCCTCCCTAGTGAGGTGTTCCAGACACGTCCAGCTGGGAGGAGGCCACGGGGTAGACTGAGGACCAGGTGGAGGGATTATATCTCCACCCTGGGACCACCTCAGGACCCCCAGTCAGAGCTGGTGGGTGTGGCCAGGAGAAGGAGGTTTGGAGTTTCCTGCTGCAGCTGAGACCTCCATGACCTGACTCAGGATGAGCAGTTGATGGATTGATGTATTCAATTCATTTTGAATCAAGTAAACCACTGGTGAGAACTCATTTACAAGGGCGTTTAATAGCCTACGGTCACAGATAAAAACAGTATAAATTATAGAAAGATAAGATACAGTGTAGGGATAGAATACTACAATGTAAGCATAAATTAAAACATTAAAAAAGAGAATATGATTACTGAAACCACAATGTATATAGTGGCCATAACAACATGAAAATAACAATAATTACGACACGGTGGTGCCGTGGTTAGCACTGCTGCCTTGCAGCAAGAAAGTCCGAGCTTGGATTTCGTACCAGGTCCTTTCTTTTCCAAATTAACGTGCCCTCCCATGTGTCTCCACTGGTTTCTTCCGGGTGCTCCAGTTTCCTCCCACCATCAAAAAAACAACAATACATTTTTAAATCGGAGTGACTGAAGATGTGAATTAGCTTGAAGCTATAATCTGGCACAGCACATCGAATGGTGACATTAATGTAAAACATGCGCATGTGGGAGGGAACCGCTGCTGTAACACAGTGAGGGCCATGTTTCATTCCAAAATGTTTCATCTTAGCTTTTCCATTTGCTGTCTGTCATTTATTAGATATGCCATCATTGATGATTGATGATGATTGATGATTTTACCCTCCACCATGGATGTGCAATTTTGTGGCTGATTTGGAAACACTAGAGCATTTGGAAACACTTCAGCATTCCTTGACTATTACTATACTTTTGTGGATATACAACTGTGCGTGCTTGTGTGCGGCACGTTCAAAATGGCACTTTGAATGTTTAGGGCCAGCTGGATGAAGTTCAAAGCAATTAATTTTAGTTGTTTCTCTTTGTGGTCCCCTGTCAGGCTTGTGACACCCGGTTTGCTGTTCCCTGATCTGCTGAGCTGCTGAGCTACTGCAGCCCTTTCAAATTTCAGTATGATTTCCATATATCTTGTAATTCGGGAACTGACGTGCCACATGTTGCAGGTTCAAACCACCACAGGGAATCAGGAAGGGCATCTGGGTTTATTGCCAAATCACCATGTAGGTCCATGTCCACCATCATGGGGAGTAACGGTGATGTAAAAATGATTCTCTAATTGATTGTTGTTGTTGTTGTTGTTACAGGAAATATGTTTCTTTTGCTGGCACGGTTAGTCTTGTTATGGGGGTATTTTTTACATTGATATGCTGCATTATTTTAAGTAAAAAACATATTCAATATGCTCTTAGGAGATAAACATGCTTATTGTGGGACTGCATATTTATAGCTGTAAAGAATTTCCTCATTCCAGATTTCTGTCTTATGCAAGAAAGTGATGGTTCAAAGTCAAAGTGACTGTCAGAGCTGTCATTCTATGTATCCCTTTGAATTGTTTACCATCTTGGCAGCCCAGAATTCCTCATGTGTTGTGCCTGTTCAACTCTACAGATTTATATAAAGCCTTTGGTGAAATTTGGTTCTGGAGTAGCTGACTCAGGTGTGTCGATGTTTTCTCTAAGGGCGGTGTTATACACTGGTCTTTAACAACATCTCCCCTAGCTGATAAGATGGTTTTGACGGTATCATCTTTATGACAAGATTGCTTTCTTGGCATCTGATCAAAGTAAGAATAATTTGTTTATTACTCAAGAAATTTAAAAATTACTTAATGTAATGAGCCTGAACCTCCTGTACGCAGAGTATGCTCTGACCACAAAGCTGGGTGCATACTTAAAATTATGAAATACATTGAAGCTAACCTTGAAACAGGCTTTGACATGTGTTATCAGGATTATAATAACAATGTAAAAGTCATGATTGTAAATGTTTGTTCTTATTTAATTATTTACTAAGTTGAACCAGGCCATCTTTTCCAGTTGAGCTGTAAGCCACACAGAAACCTGACAGTGAATCCAACAGTGACGTGATTTGTTTGCCACTATGATCTCAGTGGGCCTTCGTTTTAACTCCAAAAAGTATTAATGCCTGACTGCTGAAATCTTACAGTATTAACGAAGAATGAGACTGCTTGGACCGCTCAACTTTAAGATTCAACATGACCCGCTATCACTTCCGGCAACCCAATTCTTTATTGCAGACGTTGGTGCAGAAGGACTGCACACGGTGTAGGAAAAAGTCGTTCGCGGCTCGTGTCAAATTTCAGAGGAAGAATTTATTTATCATTTGACATACGACGCAATTTGATCTCCGCATTGAAGGCATCCTATTGTGTAGGAGCGGTGAACAGCCGCAGCACTGACTTCAACATGATTTCTGCGGGGACCGGGTATTGAACTACTTCGATTACTAAATGACTGCCTCAGCTCCAGAGCTATGCTGCCCCGAAAAGAAAAAAAGATCTGTCCATTAAATGGCCTAACAAGCGGGCAAAATACAATATCCCCTGAACCATCTTACGGTGTCAATGTGTTTTCAATTATTAGTTGACTTGTAAACTTGCTTATTTTTCTTTTACCTCTATTATTAATCTTTCTCTATGTCATTCCTCCATCCCGAGTGCTGCTCTGAGTTTGATATCTGACTGTGATTGCTGAAATTTGTGTTGACAGAGGCAGGTGGTCGGTGGAATAGAACAGAGAGAGCATACAGCGCCAGGCATATTGTGACTTAAGGACTTGGCTCTAGTTGAAGGTTAACTGAGGTGAAAATAAAACAAGACAAGAGAACTGAAGAGGCAGGCGGGGCAGCGAAGGAGAAACTGCGACTAATCTGTAGGTGCGTGTTGATCGAAAATGTGGCAAAGCTTTGTGCTCCAAACATGGATGAAATGACACTTGAGATGGCATAGATGAAACCTGCATTAATCAATATTGTCATGATTAACAATAAATTGTACTATTTTCCTGTCATGTGAGAGGCTTGCTTGAGATCCAACACCCTCTGGAGTTATCCTAGGGTAGAAGAGTAAAAACTACCTAGTAAATCTATGTAAAGGCTCATATTATAATAACTCCAAATGGTAGGTGGACTTATTTGATACAGGCCATCTTCATAATGTATGTCTCACATTTACCGAGCATGGGGGGCTAAAGCCAGATGTCATTTTCCTGTTGCCGGTGGTGGTATTCAACCCACTTCACTAAGTGTGCACCTTTGTAGGTGCACACTTGACCACTGAGCCCACCAAGTGGAAAAAGCTTGTTACAAAATAAACGAGCTGAGCTAGATTTGTGGTTTGCTTTCACCTGCTGGTGAGCACTGAAGGAGATGATGGGCTTAAAGAGCAACGCAGTGCTGGCGTCTACACTAGGATGGGTTTTGGCAGCAGCAGTCAGGGAGCTGTTATGTCTGCATGCTGACATCAGTGATGCATTGTTCAATTGCACTGTCCTGCTACTGATCGAGTATGCTGAGTTATTTTATTATGCTGAGTACGTTTATCATACTCAGTTCGTTTATTATGCTGAGTTCGTTTATTATGCCTAGGATAATGGGACCATTGATTGTTCACCTGACGATTGGCTCTCTTGTAAGAGTACAAGGGAAAAGTAAACGTGATTCACCGGTACATGACCGTGTGGTGGTGTGATCATTTTGATACACAACATTTTTATTTATTTTATTTTTTTTGAGGGGGGGGCTGCTTTTCTCTCCAGCCACCTACCCCTTGCCGGATTTGTTCCCTGGACTCTCTGGCTGGAATCCTCTGACATACCTCGTAGCCTCGGGGCCAACGAACCTCACCGCACCTTGCAGGAAAGTGCTGCTGAAGCCCTGTTTGGGGACAGGTGTCAGCGTGTGCTCTGGACTTTAGAAAATGGAAGCAAATCCAGCTATGATGAGGCTGTGAACCTTCGAAAACAACCACTTTGCTCTGGGTTTCTTGCTCGTGGACACTGGGGGATCAGTCATTATGTCCATGTCCATGGCAGCAAAAATGGTCTTCCCGATTCAATGGCCTGGGCAGGCTCACTGCCTTTGCCCACCAGCCCCTCCTCGATCCCTCAGTCAAACCCGTCAACTGCGTCGCATCCTACTGGCTGTGAGTGATGGGGTGTGGGCCGAGGGGCGTGTGCTTCTGGTCTCATTAAGCTGAGGAGGAGGAGATATTTTTGTATGTTATGTTTCAAACTCTAAGTAACAAATCCTACTTGTCCTACCTTGTCTTTCAGAGACAGGCTTCACCTCCATATCCCTTGCGTTGCTGGAATCATCTGGCCTGAGGATGGCCTCACCCTTCTAACCAATCAGAGAAGCTCCAAGGAAAAGAATGGATCTCCTGGCTGTCAGTCAACTTGTGCATGCAATTCCAAAGTTCAGCTCAGCAGTTCTCAGATGAAGCCCCATTTAAAGCAGGCTCGCATAGCAATCCACTTCACCTGATGTCCATCAGTCAACTCCCTCTCTTCACCTATAAAGCTGTCTATCCCATGGCCCACTCTTACCTTCCCTCGCTCCCCATAAAACACACTCCTTCATCCAACCTCAGGTCAGTCGATGCCAGCTCACTCATCCCCCTCCCAAAACCACTCAACCACCTCCTTGAAAACATCCCTTAAGACTCACCTATCCATGTCTGGTTTTAATCTGCAACTATTCCCTGACTCTAGAGACCAGATCACCAGTAAGATGCTGGTTATTGGGCCTGCTTGACAAAGTCCCCGATAGGATAGATTAATGGTACCTTTTGAAAACTGTGTTTTCTCCCAAAGGTCTGCAGTCATGTTATTCATGACTATGCCCTATCTTTTAAATCTCACTATGGAGAAATAATCAAGACTCCTTTCTTTCCACCTAGGAAATATTGCCAAAACGGTGCATTCTGATAATGACTAATGCTGCGACCCTGATCCATGATTTGGTTTCATCCAGAATAGATTGCTGCTATGTCCTCTTTCTTAAGCCTGCTGTCCTCTAGTGCCAAAAATATTCAGCTGTTCAAAACACTACCGCCAGAATATTAAATGAACCTCGAATATCTAAAATATCCTATGTGCCGTTAGTAAGTAGCCATCTGGACACAAGCTGTGGTTTGATCAACCCTTGATTGGGTCAACGGAGGAATGGGTGTATGATGTTGAAAGACCCGAAGCGTCACTGAGGATATGTCCAAGAGTATCAGCAGATCTATGTACACAAGGCAGATCACACCAGTTCTAGCTCCTCGTTATTTGGCTGTGTGTGCAGGCCCTCATACTCTTTAGACTGTGTACAGCTTTATCTGCCATCTTGTGCCCTTCATTCCCACAGAGCAAGCCTCCACTTTGTTCCCGGAGTTAAACTGAGGTCTGTATGCTACAGGGCCTTTTCTCACCATCCCCCTTTCTTTGTGACGATATCCCTGCTGACACGAGAGACGGATTCAGTAGACTCCTTCACATGTAAACTGAAAACCCGTATTTTCTCATAGCAATATCTTTATCTTTCAACTGTGCATTATACGTCTTTATTAATCGGACTTCCATCTAGCCTTGTCACAATTGTACTCTTCTGGAAGGGTCACAGTGTAAATGGATTTCTGACTCTCAGTGGTACTGATAAACTCTTTATCTTGTCCTACTGACGAGGATGTTCCTAGACCCTCTCTGTAAGTAATGCACCATTACTACCAAAACACCATACCAATGAATACTCTAAAATATCCTGTCCCGGGTCTCTCCTTTCAGCACAACCACCAGCATCCACCAGTTATCTCTCTCTCTCTCTCTCTCTCTCTCTCTCTCTCTCTCTCTCTCTCTCTGTGTGTGTGTGTTTGGATAGGACGGGGTTAAAGTCTATGAAGCCAGACATGAAAACGGTATAGCGCCCCAAGTTAATGGTGAGATTATTTTTTATTTTTGTGTGAACCAGTCGAGCAGTCAGTGGGTCATTATGGAAGCAGAGAAGTTTCAAGATATGTCCCAGGGGCTCATTATGTTAAGAAGCTGACCAAATGGTAAGTGTCATTTTATGACATAGATCATGAACATGTCGATCCATTGTTGAGCGGAGAGCAGCCAAGCAGATAAGGTCACATTACCATAATAAGCCAACATCCAACCTCTCCTGTGAAGTGTTATCCACACACAACACAGCGTAATACATGGTTATGTCACCCACATGATGTCCAACTGGCCTTTGTTGTGATTCTTAAAAGCTATCACATCTGACATTCCTCTGCTTGTGGGAGCTGCATTGGAGATGATGGGCTCACCATAGCTGTAACCAAGGCTGGTAGAACTGGGTTAGGAGGATAATCAGATTGCTGCATTACTCAAAATGTTAAATTTTTTTGGGGGGGGGTCCTTCTTTGTGGTTCACTTGGTTATTATTGAATGCATCAAATACTTTACATATATTGCAATTGATGTAAAAAAAATAAATGGCGGCCATCTAAATTCCCTCGTCTGAGGCAAAGAGAAAAAGTTAGTGGCCGATGGCGTCGGCAAGTATTAATGAGCGTCGCTGAGCGAGGCTGGAGAAGAGTGGCGAGTTAAATCCGCTCCGTATGCACAAATTGTCCTTTCAAGGGAGAGGGAGTGCAGGCACCTATGATTTCAGCTGGTGAGTCGAGAGGGTTGAGTCCTCGTGTGAGGCATACTGTAGTAAGTAGAAGTGTACTTGTAGTAATGGAGGGACATGCTCTCTGAAAGGGAAAAACCATTTTCCTTGTAAATATGAATCATATTAACACAGTTCCCATCTTAATAGACAATATAGATCATCATTACTGCATGGATGTGCACGCATGTAGCTAGAAAAAATAATTATAATTTCATATTCACACCATTCGATAATCTACTATTACCTCTGGCTGCTCTCATTAGGGGTCGCAACAGCAGATCATCCATCTCCTCCCGTGCTCTACATCTTCGTCTGTCATACCAGCGTCCATGCTTGTCCTCCCTCATCCGCATACATACACCTCCTCTTCGGTCTGGGCAGCCAGGAGCAGCGGGCGGCCTTTTCTTTCCGTGCTGAATCCAGGTGAACATCCATGCCACGGTCAGGGACAGGGAAGCCTTCTTTATGTATTTATCAGGTTTCTTGATCACGCTGGAGGAAACCCATGTGAGCACATGTTGAACATGCAGACCACACGTAAAGCCTGCCTAGCTGAGAAATAAGCCGGCTGAGGATGATGAGAACATGGAGCGTATGAACAGACAACGTTGGCATCAGGAAGGGCATCCGGCCTCAATCCCCCACATTCCATCCAAGCCAGCATCCACCCTGACAACATGGAGTCTGACGGTAACATGTACAACAGACCTGTCATACCATGCTTAGATGAATCGAACTGCAGTAAGAACAGACACCCGACCATTATGTTGCTTAAATTATTACCCGGGAAGGCAAGAAGTCGAAGGCAAAATATGTTGTAATCATTAAATCATTCAGCTGACATAGAGGTATGGCTCCGGATTAGACACCAAAAAGACACACACGTGGTTCTCTGCTTTAGTTGTGATCTCAGTGTAGTTAATATCATTTTTGACCTAGTTGAATTATGCATGAACATAAATGCTATATACATTCATAAAGAGTTGAAGGAACGTCTCCAGAGCACAGGATTATGCATATTTCTCATGAGAGAGTCTCGGTGACATTACTGATGGGGCTGCTATTCTTACTACATAGGACACCCGAGGGACTTATTTCCCAGTTCAGGCAATTCTGCTTAGCGCACTGATGAACATTGCCAATGAACATCAATTTGGAGGGGCTTGATTGGTGTTTCTAATTTGTGCTCTATCTAACATTAGTCAACAAAGATTGAAAAGCAGCCGTGGGAAGTTACGTGTCTCGGGTCCGTACTGGTCTTCGTTAGAACCCGAGCATTGTGGGCTGTTTTGGCTTCATTAGATAAGAAGCACTCACGTTCTTACACCTCCGTGCATAGTGGAGCATGTGCACATGTGGTTGCACCCATGGATCACTGCAGACTGATGTGCCCTACTTATGATAGTCTGATGCTTATGATGCCTACTTTTGAAATTCCCCATATGTGCAATTGCCTGACAGTCTGCCTTGACACGTGCTCAATAATCCAGGTAAGAGGACTCGGGGTTTGACAGCAACTGAGATTTGGACCTCAATTTCAACCTAAATTCCAATTTCAAATCCCAAAACACGCTGTGACAGAAATTGGTCCTCCCCAAGGACTGTGTGCCCCGGTGCAAACAGAGCAACAGAGTCTGTTATCACATGTCATGATTAGTCTCCACGGCGCTGGCTTGGCCATGGACCGACCAAGACGTGGTGTTGGAGGATCAAGGCCAGATGCCCAGCAGAGCAATATAGAGCACACATCGTGCATGGTGTTAAGTAAAAAGAGGATTGCCATGAATTGTACATCGGAGAAGCCAAACACCCAGCAGGTAGCACTATTGCCTCACAGCAAGAAGGTCCTGAGTTTGAATCCTGTCCCAGGCCCTGTCCATGTGGGGTTTGCAGCTGTATTGTCTCTAAGGTGGGGATGTCTGCAGATGTCACACTGTAGATGTCACCTGAGCCACGAGGCCTTCCTCTCAATAAGACCTCGCGTCCATGTGAACTGATTCACCTTTTTGTGGTTTTCCTACCTGGATAATTGAACATGTTATATGTTTGGGCATTCCTTTTAAAGGCACACGGGGAACCTTTTTCATTCAGCAGCTCAGCTCTCCGATGACACGCTGGTTATTTTCAGCTATTTTAATTGGCAAAACCTGAGAAGTCACTTCTTTGAAATGATTTTGACAAAAAAAGAAACGTTTAATCTTCTCCTGCTCTGTGGGCCTGTCTCCAGGCTGGAAGCAGCAAAAGCAAAATCTTACATCTAACAGCAAGCGTCGATGGCAGCGCTGGTGCATAAATAGATCTGCTGTGTGGTGCAGATGCTGCTGATGAGGATGGACTGCATGTCTCATGTACTGCATGAGCTCATACCCACTGTGACATCATGCTCTGCTTTGAGGGAAGTACATGGTGTTCTGACATCACTGGATGGAAGACATCTTGCAGAATTAGTGTGCATTGCTCTGAGGTCCATTTTTACGTGTCACCATCAGTCCCCACGTTGTTGAGGCGGACACAGAAGAAATTGGAGCTTGGGGATTGAGGCCGGATGGCCTTCCAGATGCCCCGCCATGGGCTCAAACCCACAGCATCTGCATGCCCTCCACCAATGAGCAATGTGCATTCTTCTAAATGTTATATTTTCAAATGAGTGTTGTATTTAAGGGAAATTACAGCCAAGTTTGTGTTTACGACCATTCCTCCATCACTCCAACCTGGACCGGTCGTTCATATTGCCCTCAACATGACGCAGTCATTTCACCTGACAGCAGAGGCTCTTTTTGTAGAGTTGGACAACAAGTAGGGATGACAGTGGTGCCGCTGGCTCGCAGGTATGAACCATTGCTGGAGATCTGCCTCTGAGACTGTAAGGGCTGACTGGATCCCTCACCCAGTGGCGGCCCTTTCTTCACAACTATGTATCGACGTCTGCAGAAAAGTGCACACGTTAAACTGATGTTTCCAGTCTTGCTACAGCAGACAAGATAAGAGGCATTGATTTCTTGCCCCATGCCATTGGCTGAAAACAGCATCCTGTTCTGATATAATTGTGTTATATCCTTGCTTTATAGTGGCTCAATAGCATCTTGCTCTGCCTTTGGGTGGAGCAATGAATGATTTCCTTGACATACAAG
>OMLC01043961.1:0-10033 GCA_900302585.1 Regalecus glesne
CAGACAGACAGACAGACAGACAGACAGATAAACAGACAGACAGAGAGAGAGAAAGAGATAGAGATAGAGAGAGAGAGAGAGAGAGAGAGAGAGAGAGAGAGAGAGAGAGAGAGAGAGACTGTATAGAAAACACTTATCAGTAATAGAATTAGCAGTCAATTTCCTGAGGGATCAGCCAGAATAGTGTTTAGGGATATTTTCCGGGAAAATTCGATTGTTCAACATAACATAGCTTTGCCTGAAAGACCTCCAACCCAAATTGAGCAACATATGTTTTGGTAAATTTTAGACCACTAGGGGGCAGAATGTGGTCGCAGGGATTCCAAAACAACCCATCCCACCTTCTCGCTGCTCTTCCAAGAAGGTACTTCTTCCACCGAAGGTGGTCCAACGTTCACTTGTGTAGCCTTGTCTTTATAGATGCTCTATAGTTCAGGTAAGGAAATCAAGTTAAAGTTAAATAACTATATATGTATATTGTGTTTATTGAAAGAAATGTTTGATCACTCATACATGTGTCATATTCAGTCGAAGCTGACTCCAGGCGTCTGCCCCGTCCTTCAAGGATGAGGATTTACACTTTTTTGATAGGGAGGAAAACGGATTTGAACGGGTGTCAGAGGCCATATATGTGAGGAGCGAATGACCATCCCTGAACTGGTGTGAGTTTTACAATGTGATTATAATTTAAGGTCGGCTTATAAGTGTAACCAAAGCATCGGTTCACCTGCTGGGTCAGGAAGACCCTTGGTTAACCCTTAGTTTAATCACACCGATGTAGGCCAGGCCTTTTCAATCAGTCTGGAGGGCCACAGAGCCATAACTATTGAGGCAGTGGTACTCAATCAATCAATCAATCAATCAATCAATAAATAAATTAATCAAACAAACTTATTCAGAAACATAGGTTCTCGTAAAACAAAAAAAAACGAATAAAAATTCTACACGACAACAAATTTTCCTATTCAGACATTTGTTTTATTTTTTTACAGAAACAATAGCAGCTTTGGGTAGGCCCAGTTCAAACCATTAGAATAAATATAAATACGTTTCTCAACACTACAAAACTTGTGAAAATTAGTAATCATAAACATATGACTTTCACTTCTCCCCTCTGGAAGCTTGAGTTAAATTATGAATTAATCATTTATGCAAGATGCAGCTTTATAATGTTTGCGTTACCATAACTGCACCACAGGTAGGCTGTATAGAGTGGAGTAGAGTAGGCCCAAAAAGAGCAGTTTTAACATCATCTATACACGTATGAAATTTGCCCGATGTTTAGATTAAGACTTTAAAAGGTCATTAAAAAAGGTAGTCATTCTTATTTCTAAATGTGCTCAAGAATTCACTTAAATAAAAACGTCAAATTAATATACATGATTTCAGTGACCAGTTACGTCAGGATATTACCACACCCACCACATACGTCATCAGCTAGCGACGAACACATTTGGCCACTATTAGCTAGCTAACTTTCCCGCTGACGCAGTTAAACCATCTAGTGACATAGAAGTGATAGGTTTTCCAAATGAAAAAGTGACGTGGAAGACAGCTCTACGCCAGTAAAAGCTCCAAACTGTGTGGTGAGGAAACCTGTCTATTAATACATTGCATTTTGATTAATAATGGGAGGCAGTGATGCTGGACCGAAAGCATGGTGTGTGGATTTTGGTGAAATCCTTTCAGTGGAGGCACTAGAACCATTGACGTTCCAGAGAATACTTAAATATGAACCACCTGGGATGTGTTAGGAAGCCAAGGGAATATTTCCTACGGAAAAGAAACGGGCTTCAGGTACAACAGAACGTCATTACAACAATAATAATTCAGTCAAAAGCCACTTTGAAAGTTAGCTATTTCGACTGACATTAGCAATGCTCCTTTTTTGATCATTTTTGTGAGATTCTGCGGAGACAGTCATCTTCATGGGGATCTACTGTTTTGCAGAGAGGTCCCCACAAGAACAAAAGCAGATAATGTAATGCGCTGCCTCGATGGTTACCTCACCGAAAAAAGTCTTGATTGGAAATACTGTTCAGGTGATTTGCACAGATGGCGCTGCGTCAATGACAGAAATACGTCGTGATCTTATCAAAAAGATCCAACAGAGGGCACTAGGAACCAAGTGAACCCCCTGTTTCTTACATAGGGAAAGTCCAGCAACAAAGCAGATGTCACCAGAACAGCATGAAGACATGGACGTGGCGATGAAAACTCTTCACTGTATATTGAGTGAAATGCATGTAATCCAAGGTATTTGACTGCTCTGTGTGAAAGACTTAAAGCAGGTCATTTGCAGCTCTTGGACCACAGTGAAGTAAGGAGGCTTTCTGGAGGATGTGTGCTTAATCGCCTTTTTGAGCTGAGAAAAGAACCGCATACATTTCTGGCAGAGCAGCACTCCCTTCTTGGTGACTATTACATTGATGGTAACTTTGGTGCAAACCTAGCCTACGTATCAGATATGATTGACCTGTTAAATTAGCTCAATGTAACAAAGCAAGGCAGAAACAGCAGGTTTTTGGTTTCAGACAAAATTCAGGGCTTCAAGAAAAAACTTAGAGGAGAGACGATTTGACATATTTTCATTCCTATGTGAAACTTTCGAAGGCTCTCCTCATGTCAACATATACAGTTCCATAATCCACCATTTTTGACTCCGTTATGTCAAAAGTTTGCAGACTACTTCCCAGAGGATCCATGACATGGAAACCTTTACCCAATGATGTGTTCCTTCAAATGAAACAATTTTCCTTGAGAAAATGTGTCCAAGTCCACAGTGTAACTTATTTGGTCATGGTGAATGTTTGGTTCGAGTTGAATTCGTATAGAGAACTCAGAAACAGATGATCAGAAACTGATCATCTGAAGTGTTTAGTTGAGGAGCTGTGAGGCTTCAACACTACGGACTTTGCTTGATGGGCAAACCTATCTTGTAGGATTGAGGAAAGGAAAGCCACTTTATTTGGTCATTTTATTCTTACAATGAAGTTTGTCCCCTGCCTTTAACCCATCCTATTGTATAGGAGCTGTGGCCAGCTGCAGCACCCCGGGAGGAATTAAGGGTTCAATGTCTTGCTCAAGGACAAGTCAATATGTTTTCTGAAGGATCCAGGGAGTTAACCATTGACCTTCTGATTACTAGATGGTAAATTGTTAATGGAATTATTCTACTATAGTGTTTTTTTTAGTTTAGTGACAACTCAAAGTGCTTTACGAGTGCTTCACCTTTACTAACCATGGTGGATTAAGGCTGGATGCCCTTCTCCTGACACCCCGCGGCTGGATATAAACCCGCTATACCTGACTTGAAGACACATGCTCTACCGATGAGCTACTGCAGCCCCCATGACCTGCTATACTTTGTGAACCATGATGGTACTTTAAATTTGGCAAAGATAAAGATCTTTACCTAACTTGTTACTTGGGCACTGCTCAGACTGGACATGTGAACTTGGCCTGAGTGAACCGTCGGACACCAGAGGGAGCCAGACATCATGATACAGCTAACCCTGAAAACACTCAGTTGGAGTCTACTTCTCCATCATACAACAGCATATCTGACAGCGCTACAATTTAGTGTGGCCTGACTCTCCCTTGCATAACAATTAATGGAAAAAATAGAATTTTGGGGTTCCCTTTTAATTTTAACCCTCACATATTCAGTGCTCGAGATATTTCCTTAAAATAAACATCTCCAAACCCTGATTGAGACTGGTGAGGAAATGGAGCTGAATATTTTTTCGTGTTAGCTGCAACAAAAGTGAAAGTAATTTCATGTAACTAATTAGATAAAATAACTAATGTAATTCATATGGGGTGCAATTTAATCCAATGCAATCATTATACTTGCAGTCATTATGGAGCAGCTCTTACTCAGTTTAATGTAATGGTCTATTACCATGTGTCAAAAGGGATGAGAATAAATCATTCTAACCAATTAGTATATCAGTTATATCAGCTACAAATTAGATCAAATTTCCTCTTGCTGAAAGTGTGCTAACTGATGATATCCCCTGATTCAATGTGTTGCTAGGAGGAAACGGGGATGGAGACACTGATATGGAGAGACGTGGTGAAGCTTTTGTTTCGTGATTCACAATCAGAAGAATTTGGCTCCTTGGCCCGAAGGCAAGCTGTGAGATGAGGACAGGGACTAAGCAAATGAGGTACTTTATCCCTGTTTCGCATATTGAATATGATCCAATATAATAAGCCAAGACAGCTTCAGGGAGACCCAGGATATGAAACGGTGTTAAAGGGTTAATATAGAAAAGATACATCATCAGTAGGGACCCTCAGAGTTCCCCTGTGATTACTCCTATATGCCTCTGCTGTTTCCAGTTTACTTATTTTATTTTAATGAAAGCAACATATTTTCTAATATAATGGAACAAACGGGATATAATATTGCATTCTTCTTGAGGTGATGCAATTCAGAGGCAATGTATCACACCAGAAGGGTGATTATATTAGACTTTTAAGGAAGAGGTGTACTAAATCCAACTCAATCAGTGTTTGAAATTTCAATGCAATCACTGCGTTCGCCAATAATAACGATTTATTTACACATATTTTGAAGTTGTAAAATATTTATGTACACGAACAACAGTAAAATGGATCCAGAATTGACAGTATATTCATCTATGTACATAACAATACACGTCGAGAGAATTTGAATATCCACAAGTTAGTGACGGTCATGTAGAGACTGGTCTCCACTATTTTAGAGAAACTTTTCTCTGTGTGAGTGGTAAGCATGTCAAACCATTAAGATGGTTTCATAATGTAGATGATCCATTCAAGGGATCAAATGGAGATATGTCAGTTTTCGGGAGTTGCTGCAGGAAGCTAACTCGAGTACAAGAAAACTTTAAAATTACAAAAGATACCTCCTATGAAACCAATAGGAGTTGTCACAAAGTTATTCTGAGAACAAAAGAGGGATAGACAGTATCATTGCAAGATAATTATAAAAGAATTGGTGTGACCAAGCTGTTTAAAAATGCCACACGACTTTACAATTATTATTCCTCACTTGTTATTGCACAAAATGATCACATGATGTCACCCTCTGAACAGGGTGGATGTTTTGTGAAGCACAGGCGTGAATGATGCAAGCATGGGGCATTTCAAGTGGTGGTAGGAGTAAAATGAGCTTTGCTGATGTATTCTTGTATTTATTAACGCATGTATGCTTTTGATTTAGATACATACGATGCATCAATGAATGGGTAAATTATATTAACAAATAAGGAACTTTGTCTATAAAAGATTCTTGTGCAGTTTTATTGGAACTTTTACATTCGGTTCTATGAATAGAGCCTTGGATTTTACTGTGGTTTACTGAAACAGGCGTACAAGTGTCAAGAGCATAGTTGGCCATTGTTGTCATGGCCACCATAAACAATGGTTTAAACTATTTCATCAACTTTCCAACCATCTATTATCCTCTCCTCTATTGGATCTCCTGTGTGCTTCCCCTGGTTGAACCACAAGGAGAATTATGTGAAATGTTCAGAGCTATCCAGCTCAAAGAACCTGGAGTCTTAGTTCTGTCAACATGCGAGTCAATAGTCTTCCCCGAGTAGAAGAGGTTGAAGGAAGAGGCCAGCTGTTCCCAGGATGCACACAAGGACAAAGACCCACAGAAAGATCCTGTCAATTACCATGGCAACATACTTCCAGTCATCCTGAACCTGGAAGACAATCACAGTGAACAAATATTATCAACGGCATGACTGACTGGAATGTACAATGCAGGGGACTGTCGTTCCTCATCGCTTCCTTAAAAGCAATTGCTAGCAGGCTGTCCTCAAAGCTAATTTGATGTTTCTAGGGCATAGTGTCACCCTGCTTGTTTTAATGTCTAGACTTACCTCCTTGGCTTCGTTCTGTAGTCTCATGTTCTCTGCTATGTACTTGATGCTCTCAATGGCCTCCTTGACTTCGGGGGAAAAGGGTGACAGGGACATCAGTCCTCCATCCAGAGACTCTGAGCTGGAGCATGGACTTCCTCCTGCACCGGCCCCTCCAAACCCAGCAGTGCTGCCTCCACTGAGAGTCCCTAAGCTGCCCACTCCCCCACTTCCTCCCCCAGAATCTGCAGGGAGTTTGGTGGACCTTTGGTTCCAGCAGCAGCTGCAGTGGCCCTCACGGCTCAGAAACCCGTAGCCAAGAGCGGCTGAGTCACAACTCAGGTTGTTGAGGTTTGAGAGCTCTGTATTAATTAAGAGCCTCTGGCGATGGGCCAGATTTGGCATCATGCCGGAGGCCGCGGTCTGAGACTTATACTGCTGCTGCTGCAAGGTACCTGAGGGGTGGACAGTGCAGGGCCTCGGTGGGTGCAGCTGGACATTGTCTGCAACTGTGACCCTCTCTGGGTCCCTCTCTGGCCTGGTCATGAACATAACCCTGGGCAGCAGCCCAAGGAACACACTCCGCACCCAAGAGGGCATCGTGTGGGTCTTTGGTGTGCGGTAGTGGACATTCAGTACAAAGACAGTGATGACAATGGAGAGGGTGACAAAGATCATGGTAAAAAGGAGGTACTCCCCAATCAAGGGGATAACTAATGAGGTAGAGGGGATGGTCTCTGTGATGACTAGCAGGAATACAGTCAGAGAAAGCAGGACTGAGATGCACAGAGTGACTTTTTCACCACAGTCTGAGGGCAAGTAGAAGACCAGCACGGTCAGGAAGGAGATCAGAAGGCAGGGGATGATCATGTTAATAGTGTAGAAGAGAGGCAGGCGCCGAATATACAGATAGTAAGTGATGTCCGTGTAGATTTCCTCGCAGCAGTTGTACTTGATGTCGTGTTTGTAACCTGGTGCGTCGATGATCATCCACTCTCCGCTCTCCCAGAAGTCGGTGAGGTTGATCGTGGAGCCGATCAGCACCAGATCAATCTTTGCTTTGTCATAAGTCCAGGAGCCGAACTTCATTGTACAGTTCTGGTAGTCGAAGGGGAAGTAAGTGACGTCAATTTTGCAGGAGCTCTTGAATATGGCTGGGGGGATCCATGTGACATCCCCATTGTATCGAAGAAGGGCCTTAGTTTTATCATCCACCTGAAAGTCTCCAACTGCACTGTGAAATGACAGTAGATAAAGGGAGAGCGTGACGGAGAGAGAGAGAGAGAGAGAGAGGCCAACAATGCAGAATGTGAAGGAGGCAGACAGATGAGTCATTGAAAATTAAATTGGAAGGATATAAACAAAATCGATTGTTGTCAGTGAGACATTAATCAACAAAGATGGCCTGCGGCCTCATTGTGTGATCACCACATGCTGTCTTTCTCATACATACTCATTAAGAATGTGTTTAATGTTAATTAACCATAGACCCACATTTAGAATCCATGTCAGAGTAGATTACTATGATCTACCTTGACATTGTGCAGATGTCTGTGTAAGCAGTGGTCACATTATCATAATTGCAACCTGTGATCAATAAAGTTGTCCAGCAAGGGTTTCGAGTTCATTTTGGAACTCACTTATTATACAGGACAATGTCTGGCTTCCATATCCTGTTGGACGGCACCCGGATAAACTCAACACCTCCAAAATCTTTCGGGTCCCATCTAAGTTTGTAGTCATTCCAGATCTGGGGGGGAAAGGGGAAATGACTAATGTGTCGAGGCTTGAGAAGTTTTTTTTGTGTTAAAAAGTCAAAAACAACATTTTAATTATATTTCTCGGCCATTTCAAAGCACAACATTGTGGAATAACATTTGCAGATGCTCTCAGGTTTCAATTTGTTGCAGCCATATGGGACAATACATTGATAACCAGATCATTGAGACCATAACAAATGATGGCAAGGCCATGAATAGCTGCCTACAGTAACATCACTGAGACTTGCATTTTACTGTGAATGCTGTCTTTAAAACATTAATTCCAACTCTGAGCGAAAAGTGCTGTTGGGACCCTTGTGGTTAAACCCCAGCAAGAATAAATTCAGCCAGTCATTTCTACTCAAGTGGACAGGTTTGAAACGAACAAGCTATTTTAAACGTGCAACATGGCAACAGCGTGTATAAAAAAAGCACGTTAAGAAAAAAGGGAGCTGTAATTATGACCTTTTGGCAATAATTGTTTTGTGTTAAAACTTCCCTTAATTGTTTGGAGAACTGCCATGAAAAAAATGCCTATAGCACTATAGCAAATCACTCCAGGACACGGGTTTATAGTGTACATCGACTCATGGGCCACAATCTCTTACCCCCTGCCGGAGGCGGCGGCCATTGAGCCCTGTGAGGCTCATAAAAAAAGCAAAGAAGAGAGCCCTCAGAGAGCTGTAAAGATTTCACTTAAATCAGGATGTGGAAAGCGTCTCGCAGTCTCAGAGAAGGAAACTCCAGGTTCTGTTCAGAACACCAGTTCTATTGTCTGGTGGTCATGAAATAGCCTTCACCAAAAGTGACGTGACTTAATGTTTACATCAGTCCTATATGTGACTTTGTGTTCTCCTATCACGTTAACTCGACTGGTTGTGAAGTGATTTAGCAGGGGGTGTTGTCTTGTATGGCTCAGAGTATGATACAGATACCAAATTCGACATGGCTGACTATATTTACATTTTAATCTATAGGTGCCACTTGGGGCAGCATAGCATCACTGATTGATTTGTTAGTAATAAGCTTTACTGAGCATGCTCGACCAATTCTAACACGGCATGCAGGTCAGCTCTGTATGTTGAAAGCTTTTTTTATTTATTTAGCTGAACAATTTTAAAATGCTCACAGTCCTGCTACCAAGCACATCAATTTCAGAATAGAAATGATTTACGCAAATAATAAACCACTACGGTGGCAATCCTGCTGCTGGATGGTACTGTTGAGACAGCAGGCTGCAAGCTGTGATTTCAGATTGGCCTTGTTTAGCAAAGAAATAATTTCTCAAATTTGATTATTGCTCCAGCCCACATGTGGAAATTGATTATGTGGGACCTGAAGGGCAGTCTGTTCTGCTTCATTTCATTCACAGCATGTTTGTTATGGCATGTGTCATGGCAGCATGTGGGACCAACCAGAGGACACATTCGCCATGCAGCAGTGCAAACACGAGGGGGGTTTCTTCGTATCCCTTTTACCATCTAATTCTGCTATCATTCCACTTTGTAGACGCATGATTATATTGTAATATCTGCACCATAGGGGCCTCTGTCACAGGATGCACATCAATTGGGGGTTATAGTTACTTGGGTGGAGAATGATGTTCTTGGCATAATCCAGAGAAGCCTGCCAGATTTTTTTTTTAGAAGAGGCAATTCAAATGTGACCGTGTACTTTAAAATGCATTTGATTGAAATGAGAATGTGTGCTGACTGAACCACAGCCATGAGTGTTGTCAGAGTACAGTCGCTAGGCTAGCCGATATACGACAGTGGTTGATCCATAGTATGCAACCTTGCTGAGCTCCAGTGATGTGTGGATGGACGGATAATGAACTCACATGTCTCAACCACAGATTGGTCTCCATGATTTGGTTCACTTCATCCTGAGTGCAGAGGAAAAAAAACAAAAAGTTGGAAAAACACACAAACGCTTCACATTTTCAAGTTAGACAGAAGGAAACACGATCACTGGTCATTGTTTATTCCTCCACCCGAGGCTGCTTTATGCAAACAAAGTGCTTCCTGCCAGGTAGGACATAGCATCTCTGCGCTTCCTGGAAAGGAGGGCTCAGAGGGGAACACCTGAGTCCTCTGTGCCTGCAGCACACCATATGGCTGCTGGAGCCTGGGGCCACTCTCGTAGTGGGTCTCAGCTTTCAGTTAAATTTGACTTTTTTTTTCTTCTACAAGCACCTCAGCCAGGGGAAAGGTGGGAGGGCCATGGAGAACCAGTATGGTGGAGGGTACGCGTCACCTGGACCGTGATTGAGCCAATCTCATGACCCAGTGCATAGCATTAACCATTCATGTGGCCATGGTCTCTTGGTAGATTGTCTAGGTGGTACACGGTCGGTAAGCACAGGTGGAGAGGCAACAGAACATACCTGTCTTTTCAATGGGGGGGGGGGGG
>OMLC01043962.1:0-11302 GCA_900302585.1 Regalecus glesne
TGCCCCCAGCCTCGCACCCTCTCAAGTTCTCCATCTACCTCCTGTTCCAGTGTTGCTATCACTTTCAATGGCTCGGATGGAGCCCTTTATTCCCAGCCAGAGGGAGACGGACACGGAGTCAAAGAACATGGCTGCAAGCCAGGCCCTGGCTTTGACTTCCAGGCATGGCGCTAATGGCAGTTCCGTTGCTTCCCTGATACCCCCTGAAATGATCAGCTCAAAGATATCCCTCGTGTCAGCCAAAGGGAAGAGGTCGGATACCCAGCAAACCAGGGTTTATACATCTAAGGCGACATTCTATGAGATCTCCAGGCCTCCCTCAATTCCAGATCTAAGTGTGGTAAATCCATCCTACAAGGGAACATTATTATTCTCCCCCGTACACAGAGAGAAAACGGCTCCATCTACAGTGAACGTTCCAGTGTCTGGGATCTTGTCCGGGAGACCCAAGATACCATCAAGCATACCTACCCGGGGATCCACCCCTGTTTTTGAAATATCAAAACCCAACCCACTTTTATTTGCAACGCGTCTGAGTTTTGCCTCTTCCCGAGATGAGAAAGCCCCTGCTTGCAAGGAGACTCGAAGACCCAAATCACCAGTGCAAGCGAGCGGTACCAGAGAGCCTGTTGCTGAAGCGGAGCTAAAGCGGATTGGACTCGATCACGCCTCTTCCAACCAGCACCCTCTGGAGCCGTCCATGGAGAACAATGGGAGTGATGTCCGACATATAGCCAGGAGTCGAATACATTCAGGGGATGCTGCTTCCAGGATGTCACGTCAAGAGGTCGTGACCCCGTACATGAGAGCAGGAAACTTGACTGTGGACAAAGTGCCGCTAGCAGAACTTTCTGCCCCAGCATTCAAAACGGGTCAAGTTTTAGAAGAAGGTGGAACTTCCTGTTTGTCAAAGACTCCTTCCTCCCTCTCTACTATACCAAGGTCAGGGTCACATCTCCACCCCTTGCCAATGACTTCAGCACAAGAGCAGCAGAGTCCAAAGCTCCTGTTGTCCGACCATCAGCCACCTGGTTCTTCTGTTGCTGAAGCCCGTCAATCTTTGACGTGGTTATTGGGATCTCAGCTCTCTCCAGCATCTGCCAAGTCCAAAGGCAGGTCAACATATTATGGGCTGACACCCTCTGAATACAATGCCCATGGTGGGATAAGGACAAACACACCGTGCCATGATTCACACGAGTTTCCTTCGAGCCAAAGGCAGTCGGAGGGAATGTGGAATGGTTCTACAGTGTCCACGTGTGAAGCATCGATCTCTGAAGTTCTTAATGGACATCCGCCCTTTACCTCCACGATGGAATATTCTGCTGTTCAGGTTTCCCAGCCATCTACAGCCACGAGAGACGCCGGTCGTCCAGCGCAGCAGACGCTCACAGTTAACACAGAGGGGCTTAGAGACGGCCGATCTGAAGCTCTCGGTAATGGAACCCAAACAAGAGCTCATGTGGACCAGCTAAAACCGGAGCTTCCATTTGGCCTGGGACAGAAAAGTCTGCAGCAACCACCAAGTGAGATATCTGCATCCAAAGCCTCATATTCTGTGGCTCCAATACCAGCACCTAAAGCAGGTGAGGGACAAACACAGAGCGGGGCACAGTTCTCGGTAGAGGCGTCACTAAATGCAACTCCACCATGTCTGACTAATAGCAGCGGTGCGTCAGCTTGTCCATCTCTCCCACAGAAAACACATCGTGAACATTCCTCTGTAGAGCTTCCCAATAGGAACGACTCAAAACGTGTTGCACGAAAAGTCGAGCGTGTACAGGAAGCTCCTTCAGTACTTAACCCTACTACTGATAGGGTCCAAACGAAACCCAAACCACCAAATCCTCCACAGCAAGGGGTAAGAACCCAGTCAGCACACAAACCACATCCTCCAGCTTGCAGTGTGCTCTGTCCCCCATCAGAGAACATTCTCGATGTTACGGACAGGCCTGTTAAAGAGCTATGTCTTCAATGCCCTAGCTTAAATTCCCACCTCTCCAGGAAAAACCCCAGAGAGTGGAGAACTCCTGGTCTATCAGTGCCAGAGGTCCCGCTAACCAACACGCCTGCTGCAGAGAGCCCACTGCCCAAAAGGGCCTCCAGTAGAGGTCAGCAAAGGGCAGAAGTGCAGCCACACATACATGTGAGAGCAGAAGTCAGACGTGTTCGACCCAATAAGACAAGCATAGATAATCCTCTGTACCCTTCTACTGGTGCACCATGTGTCCTAGACAGACCAGGGGCTGAGCCCTGTTCTCTCTGTGTCTTGTCTAAGGAGACAAGCAGCCCTATAACAGGAACCATCGGTCTCCGGGAGACCGTTACAGCAGCTCCAGGCTCCGTCTTTGCAGCCAAGCAAAACAGTGACATTCTGAAACCGAGCAAGCCCGCATTAGAAACAGTAAGCCACGGAAAGTCAACAATAGAGATCAAAACCCTCAACAATGTGTCTTATCCAGATTTTCCAGTCGAGCTGTTTCAGCTCCCACATGTATTGTCCTCAGATAACTGTCTGAATGAGCGCCCCTCAGTAGAGCCACTTGAGAAGCCAATCGCTGCAAACACACCGTGCAGTATTCCAGATATGGCATTACCTACAGAGACGCACTTACCGGGTAAGCCCACCCAAGAGCCCCTAAAGCCCACCAAATCTAAGGGTGAGAATGTCCTGCCAAACGTGGGATCCAGTCACCAGAACAAAGCTATCAGACAAGCCCACCTCCCCAGTGATTCCATGGCAGATGCTCTGACCGCTACTAGCAAACCCCCAAAACAGGCCTCACCAGTTGTCCAGCCTCTAACCCAAACCGTGCTTCATAACAGCCCCCCTTTACTGCTTGGTCAAGTTAACAAAAGGACCAATTCCAGCTTTGAAACCCCCCATATCAGCAAATCAACTGTAGAAGATAGCACACAACAACACCCTTCTATCCCCACAGTAGGCAACGTTGCTGCTGGAACGTTTGCAGAGAAACACCTGATTCCACCTGGTATTAGACCAGACACTGACAGCAGGTCCACTGCTGAAGCCAAAGTAGCTTCTGATCCTTCTAAAGGAAGCATGCCCCCCAGCAAGCCCATCAAAGATGCCACAGTGCATCACAAATCCCCAGAGAGGCTCCATGTGTGCAGAGCTGCCACAGAGGCCATGTCATCTGGGCCGCAGAGAGCCCGAGAGACCCCCTCCCATTCCAAGACCACCGTGGAAGATTTGCTGTCATACAAAGTTAGCTTGGCCAGCAATGATCACAGTGCTCCTACCACTGATCCCCCCAAGCCTCGTGTAGAACCTGCACCACCCACACGGTGTCAGCAGGAGACAGGAACGACTAGCAAGCCTGCTACTCCAGCTATGGTCCCAAATAAACCCCCCTCGCCCCCCGGTCCTGCCACGAGCCATGCCACACCCCAAAGCCCTGAGTTAGGGTCCGGCCTTGAGAGTCAGACAGCTAACAGGCCCACGATGAGGACCAAGCATGACGAAGGCCGGATGACTCGACACAGAGCCAGCACCAATTCCAGAGTTGAGGGTAAACTGTCTGGCAACTCTGTTGCTGGAGACAAAGCTTCAGTTTCACTTGATCTGAGATCGACCAATCAAAGTACTGTGAACGAGCATCCCTCCTTTGCCCTGCCTAAGACAGATAGACCTTTAGTGACCCCTCCTACAGAAACCATCCATTTGGTAGACCCTGCACCTGAGAGAAGGGGCTCCCCTTCCCCAGGGTCCATGCTAACAGCCCCCAGGCCTAGCAGGAAGACACAGACCCCAGCCTCCCCGTTGCCTTGGCGGACCCCTACCACTGTTGATAATGTTCAGAGGTTTATGAATATCATGAACTCCCATGCTGCAGTAGAACGTGTCCAACCTGAGACCACAACAAAGGCCTCCGCAGTGGCTAGCTCGGAGACAGTCAAAACATGGCTATTCACCCGCTGCACCCAAAGCTACGAGGCTGCTACGAATATTCAACCCGCTGGCAAAGCCACCTCAATTATTGAAGCCCCTCGTAGCCCCCGGGCACAGGCTGAACACCTGATTAAAGCTGTAGCAGGAAGGCGAGCTTCCCCTTTGCCAGAGCCTATGGGACGTAGCAGCCCTGTAATTAATGCTCAATCCTTCACCAAGTCCCCTCCCATTCCCCCAGCATCTACGGGCTCTGGAGCATCCTCCTCTAGGTCAACTCCAGAGAGAGTGTCCCCCCCAAGCCTAGAAGTAGGAATGACCACGAAGCCACTCACATCTAACACCCTGTCTGTCCCTGCTGACGGCCCTGCCGTTATAGTACAGGCTCCTCCTCCTCCGGTGAGGACACACATAGCCTCGAGCTCCACTAGAGCATCTTCACCCAGTGTAGAGAGCAGAGCCCCCGTCCATCCCTGCCATGCCACCCCCTCCTCCATAGTGACTCGGCAGCCTCGGGAGGTGGGCGTGAGACCCTCCTCCACCACTAGAGACATGAATCTCTGTGTGACTCCAGCAGTGGAAACGAGTGATTCTACAAAGCCTTCACTCGGCTCTGTCCTGGTAAGCACACGTGTCAGTAACACTAAGGCCTCCGCAGGCCCCGCGCTAGGCAGCTCGTCCCCAGAAAGCCCAGCTCCAGATAGTGTCATGAAAGCATCCGTAGTTAAAGCTGCTGTGATTGATTCTACCACTCCTGCCTCTCTGCCTCAGGCCTCAGTCAAAGTCAAAGCTCCAAACCGAGGAATGTCACCGCCATCTCAGCCACCAACTGGACTGAGGGGCAAGGAGTCTCTGGTGAGCAAAGCTACAGCGACCGTGACGGAGGCCCTCCCAGACACAGACTCTACAAAGTCAGTGACATCGACTGCATCTTTGAGTGCTGAGGACAAGCCCGTGGCAGCCAAAGCGTCTCTCTTAGCTGGTGGGTCAAATGCAGCGGCCAAACCCAAACGTCTCAAGGCCAAGGTCAGCGGTTGGTCTCGGCTCAAAAAACACATGATAGTTGAGCCTGAAGAGCCGATGTTCCCAGAGCCAGAGACGGAATCCTCACGTGATCCTGCTGGCAGGCTGACAAAGAAGGATCCCGACAACAATGAGAACACGTCAGCAGGTCCGTCAGCCCATCTAGGGCTGGCGAAGAACAGCGACAGCCCCAGAGCACTGAAGATGTGGGATGCTGTTCTCTTCCAGATGTTCTCCACCAAAGACAAAATTATGAAGCAGATCAAAAACTCCAAGAAGGACTCAGACAGTCAAAAGGTGACTAAAGACAACCAGCTAGAGGTTCCCTCTTTTGTGAATAGGCTGCCAGTGCTGCTGTACAGCCCTCGTTTTGATGCCAGGAAGCTGAAAGAGGCCGCAGCCAAGCCACTCGTCAAAATAGCTGCAGTTTTTGAAAGGGGGCTGATGAATCGCAAATCTCAGGAGGATGAACGAAAGGACTTCAACAGAACAGCGACGGGTTTCGGTGCATCGAAAACATGAACACGTTGGCCATCGAATGGCACTGCGTACATTCTGTCAAGCAGTTCAAATGAGTGGTGATGGAGAGTTTAAACTGGGAGGGCAGAGCTGGAGGGGGAAAGAGTGTTTGAGGCTAAATATGAATGCTTGAGGGTGACAGAGTTCAATACCAAGCATTAAAAAAAGATCCAAGTTTAGATTTATGTCGTAAATGGTCACGGTAATGGTACGAATACATCTTTGCATTAAGGTTTTGGATTTTTGGGGAGAGTTGACGTTCAGATCCACCGGTGTATGGAAGGATCAGCCGTCAACATGTCCGATTGGATTAAAGGGATTTTTGTCATGTTTTTCAGACATGATATTAGTAACAAGCAATAAGTCCTTGTGCACTCAGAAAAGGGGAAAATCTAGTCAAAATAATTTAGGATTATAGAATTTTTTCATTGTTGCTTACTCTGAAATATGTATCAAGTATCAAAAAGTGTAAAAGCCAAAATACAGATGTGCTAACCTCTAACTTTAACTGATGTAGTGACACTATAATACAAGAAAATGGAAAAAAGCTAAAACGATATCCTCAGCACTGTATTATATGAAAATGTGGAGAAAAACTGCACGAGTATTTTACAATATTTGAGATGTTCTGCATTTTTTTAGTTGCGCTGATTTTTTCCCATCATCCAGTAATCAAATTAATTGGATTCCCCTTGGAATAAAAAAAGTCTGTCTGTCTGTCTGTCTGTCTGTCTGTCTGTCTGTCTGTCCGTCTGTCCGTCTGTCTGTCTGTCTGTCTGTCTGTCTGTCCGTCTGTCTGTCTGTCTGTCTGTCTAATGCATGTAGATATTGCATTTTGTTGAGGTGGAACTACGATAGTTTTACTGACCATGTTCCTTTCTTTTCTATTTTTCTAAACAATGCTAGCTTTCAGTGTTTACTGCCAATAGGGTTTTTGTATGACTGTGTAAAAAGTAGGGCTTTCACATTCCCAGAGCAGCAGGGCAGTTGGAGACTCGGTAACAATGCAAATGAGGATGTCTTTGATAAGTGGCCCGGCCTACACAAATGGAGAGAGGTCAATTGAAAAGTGTGAATGCATAGTCAGCAAAGGACAGAGGGATGTGTGGGATGGACAGTGGACAGAACATTGATGTTTGGTGGAAAGGAACGTGTGAGATGCATGGTGACTAGATCATGACAGAAGTTGGTGAATTCAATGCAAGTTGGACTCTTGCATTGAAAGACAGCGTATAGTCAAGACTGCAGTATAGATGTAGAAAGTAGAGCTCTGAGATAATGATGGCTAAAGAGGGAGGGAAGAGGCCTTTGCACTGGGTGAATCCCAGAAGTCTTCAGACACAATAATCTTACGGTTTAGAATATTAAAACAAGATGTGGTGGTCTAAGGAGTGGCTAAAACATTGGTTAAGTCTGGTAATAGTTGATGCTTTGTGGCTGCTGATGGTTGAGCTTCTGTTCAAATGATTGTGATCATGTTGTTTTTTAATCTTTAAGTCAATTTCCTACGTATAGCCCATTATCACAAATGATACATTTGCCTCAGTGGGCTTTCTGGTAACCCAACCTCCTTTCCTTTTGTCTGTACGATTGCTTTTATAATCCCTACATACTGGTTGTGACAGGGCAGATAGGACAGTAAGCAAACTACAGCCAAATCACTGCACTGATGCTTAAACAAAAACAATCTGTTCCTGTGTGACTATCAAAATAGTGTGACAGTCAAATGAGAAGCTGCTACTTGTTTGTTATCTCTGGAAAAATCCTGGATATGAATTTTTCATGCTTTTGTATCATTCTACCATTATTCATATTTCACTCTATGGACTGGTAAACACTCTAAAGATGTTTTCTACAAACACTCTTGAATAAAAGAAATAGGCTCTGGATCTGTAAAAGGTATTGCACAGAATAATCTTTTCATATTTACCTTCAACACCATTTCAACACTGCAAATTATTTATGAAACTCTGTCCTTTTAGCCACAGTATCACTACACACTTTATAGAATATATATAAATATTAATGAGGGTAAGTTTGATATTTTTAAGTATTCAACATCAATTCAGTTACGTTGTGATGTCACAATTCATGATTCCAATTCTGATTCTGATTTAAATCCTAATTCCAATAAGTATTCTGATTGCATAGCGTGAGACCGTTTTTATGCTCAAATGCTAATCACGATGTCAAGACGTGATTTTTGCTTTTTTACATAAAGCTTAGAACCAGCAGCACACTGTTTTTACACACACACATACCCACAATGTGTCCGATGTTCATTTAAATGAAAGGTGAAGTGCAGACGGAGGGACATTTCCTCTCTTGATTACTACTCTGACTAGGAAATAGCTCCAAAGCACATCTCACCTGGGGGATAGCTGGTGGATTCACTGTAGCCATCATCGTCAACATAGACCTTCTCATACTTTCCATGACCTGTCACCACAAATGTGTATCTTTGACCGCAAGAGCTCCCCTGCAAAAACATTTCGTAACATGATAGCAGCCTCGTAAATAACCTCCAGCAGTTTAGCAGACCTCTATGGACAAGTGGCACGGTTTATTGGACTGGTTTAATCCCCACAACATGAACAACACATGTGCATCCATAAATAGAATCTAGCCCATTTATAGGTTCTTCTACACTGAACCCTTAGCTACTCGATTATTGTGAATGTCTTTGTATAAAAACAGCTCGGTCGTTATAGCAACAACTGTGAAAGAGTTTAAACTTACCCTTCCTTCTCTTCCAGGAGACGATGTGTCAACCAGGTTCTCCCATAAGTTCTTCTTGCTTAGAACATCTCCTGCTTTGATTTCCTGTGAGCATGAGAAATATCCCGTCACCCCCATCAGTCTGCTGATCCAATCAGATCACGTCCTTTATCATGAAGTCTGGGACTAACACGCTTGATGCTGCGGCTGTGGTACCCAGCATGTTTGGGTTTTTCGTTTTACCACAAGGGGGCAGACATCCAATGGCCGTCTTAGTGACAACTGGATTGGGTTATTCACTTGAAGACAGCAGGGAAGAAGCATTCGTCCCAGCTTTTCCCCCTCTCGTCATTAGAATCCATGTGGAACAGAGCAGCAGTTGACAAGGAGAGGTGAAGCAACGTGACACAGAGCACCAACCTTGGCTAATTGAAAGAGAGAGAGCTCCTGAAATGAGGCAAATGAGGAAGACGTCGAGAAGACCAGGATAGGAAGATACCAGGTTGGAATAAAGAGGAGTTGAGAAATTCAGCAGAAATAGAAATAAAAAGTCTCTGTGGGGACTATTTGCGAGGGGGCTCCTGTGGTGTGGGCACAGCCAATAAAGCTGAATAAGGAGAGTTTTCATGACTCACTGCTGGTTTGGAGGGTGAGCTGCTCCCATCCGAGCTCCCTTTCACCCACTGGCTGATGAGCTCCGCCACCCCCACTCTAAGAGCGTCTGCATCCTGAGACAGAGATGAGGATCTGTCACCATTCTGCCACTCAGTCCCCATCCATCCTGCACTCACTGCTAGCAGCGTTCTCTAGGAGAAGTCTCATGTGACACAAACCTCCCAGTCATTGGGGGATTTGTCCAGAGTTTCCCTGGCTAATTCACATCTACAGACCCTGCGTGGCTTTTTAGTGGTGGGGGGGTTTGGAGCACCTGGAGGACACAAACCCACACAGAGAGGACCTGGGAGGGGATTTGAACCCAGGACTGTGTTGCTTTGACTGCTTGTGTGTCATTTTGTTAGAATTCTTCTTGGGAATGAAGTGAAAGCATTTGCAGATTTCAACAGAAATGCAACTGCACTGGACAGCATGGCCTCAGTGAAGGGTGCAGGTTGGCTGACTGAGGTGACGGAGGCTTCATGCTGGCTGACCTTGGCTGGTGGGACCACAGTGGAGGTCTGGCTCCAGGCGTCTCCAGCTTCAAACAGGTTTCTCTTCAAGGCCACTGGCTCGCTGGGACTTGGGAGGTCTGTGAACACCTGCTTCACTGCTTTGGCCTCCGCGGGACAGCTCTGTGGGGGGTTGGACAGCAGGTCAGAGGTTTAACGTTTGGACACGGGGACATTTTGCAGTGTTGGACTCGGTTGGTATTTAGTTCACATTTAGCTCACATGGAGAGAAACACGTTGTGTTCTGGTAGGGAGGACACAACAACCTTTGGATGTTCCAACTCTTCATTTGTCTGAGCTGACGTTCAGGAATTACTATTTAACTGAAAGCTCTAAATGGATCTTTGTCAGAGTTTGATCATTAATCCAGAAAAGAGTATTTCAAGGGCTCGGAGTATTTTTTGTAAAGCACCATCAAATCTCTTAGTGACAGACTCTGGTCTGAGGAGACGAGGAGGACAGAACGTCCTCTGTCTCAAAGCAGCACAGCAGGAGCCCAGCCGGCTCTTCCCCTAACGAGTCCTGTACCGGGAGAGGAGGCTACCCTGACCCCTAACCCTGACCGTAACCCCTGACCCTAACCTTGACCCCTGACCCTAACCTTGACCCCTGACCCTAACCTTGACCCTACCCTCCCCTGTCATTGACTGAACACTGGTGGAGGCATTACCTTGGTGGCATGTGTGTACTGCTCCAACCTGCTGTCGATCCTGGAGACGGCAGCTGGGGGCGCTGTCTTCCTCGTGCTGTTATTACTGGAAAGAGAAAGGCAACAGGTCTTACTGAGGAGATGCTGACGCTACGCCTACATGCTACGTCCACCAGGGGCAGTCTTTGCTCGAAGGACGGAAGCAGCCCAGCTTTGTCTTTGGTCTTGATGTGTTGTCAGCAGAAACATGTCTTTTGCTGGTTTTCTCTTGTCTATCATTTCTATCACAGCAGAACTTGGACTCACCTTTTCAGCAGCGAGCGGCCCAGAGATTCTGTCCTCTCGGTGATCTGTGGAGAGAAACCCAGACACTGTGAAAGCTGCCAGTCTGGCCTTCCAGCTGTGAACACAGAACCCGTCTGTCTGTTTTGACAACCGGCATCCTCTCCACCGAGCTGAGCCGGCTCAGAGAGTAACCTTAAGTTGCAGCTTGGACTTCAACCAGGTTTAGATTTTGCTACCGGCCACCAGCCAGATGCCTCCACCTCTCCTGTTCCTATTGGCTATCTGGCCCACAGGAGGAGGGACGTGAAAGGGTCCTTGATGACGCACCTGGTGACCTCTGACCCCGGTCATTTTCTGAGCCCACACTCACCGTGCATGTGCTGTCAGCCGTGACTCGGGCCTGCATTTCATTCTGTTGAGTGAGAAAAAGACAAACGAGGGAGAATGTGAAGCCACTAAAGACGACGGAGGACTTTAAGCCAAGCAAGCATTTGGTCTCAATATACAAAAGATCATCTGCAAAGGCCGAGCTGTCAGCATGCAGGGATGCCTCCTGTGGCGCTCCACACACCGCCAGATCAGTGCTTCTCAACCTGTCAGGCTCAACACCCCCAGTACACAGAGACGTGGCCTGGTGGGGACTCGTTTCAGGGAAAACCTGCAGAATGAGGACTTTTCAGGACCCGAGGTTTTTCTTTTCCCCTCCGGACTATCTGATTTGACTAAATATTGACCTGGAGAATACTGGATATGTTCCTCTCCTGGTCCCATGAGGTATTCTGTGAGCCCTGTGTAGGATCCCCCTGCTAGGTTAAGAACCACTGTGTGACATGAGGCCAACACGGAGCATCGAGAAGAGAGCACATCTCCCCGATGTTACCGGCAGAGGAAGCCACGGTCAAGGACGCATCACAAAGAAGCAAGCGGTCACGGAGCTGGAAGGCCGGACGTTGGATCCTTGTAATAGGCCGTGTGTGTCCTTTAACAGGGATGAATCCTGTCGAGGCGTTCCTGAGGGAGCCCCCCCCATGG
>OMLC01043963.1:0-10758 GCA_900302585.1 Regalecus glesne
TGTGCATGCGTGTCCTCACATCTTTTACAAAGCTGCGTACAGAATTCCAAATATAATTTTCCTTGGTCCTAAAACCTATCTGCATCTTCAAAGGCCTAATCATAACCTTCCAGCGCTGTGTTTATTTCTGTCCACTCAACCTTTAATTACCAAACTGAGGATCAATCTCTTGCAGGTCTTTCATTTGTTAGATTGTGTCTGACCACTTAATTTTTATCTGCGTCGAGCTTCCAATAAAATTTCACCGCATTTGCTAGAAAGGAACATGTGGATGGATGGACAGCTGAGGAAACTGCTCATTCCACGGCTTATAGAAAATCCATCATTTTTGATCAGCATGTTTGTTTTCTCAACTTGCAGAGACAGAGCAGATTACGTGTGTGAGCATCCACGATTTCTGTTGCACCTTCCAATTTTTAATCGTTTCACCAAATCTGACAGACATAAAAGGGAAAAGCTTAAATTCCAGGTCAACATATGTTCTTGTTCTGAGTTTACAGTAATGCAGCTCCTCATGTCTCAGTGTTGAGGCTCTACTGTTAAAGCTACATGGCTGAAGATACATCGTCAATTCAATTTAATTTGTATAGCCCATCATCACAAATTAACAATTTGCCTCAATGGACTTTACACTAAAACAATATCCTGTTTATTTGATTATATGGCAAATTATGTTTCATGTCTTCACCATCATTGCCAAATGTGAGGGAAAGGGAAGCTATTGGCGAGTTTGACCAAGAAGTGAGGTGGTTGTTTCCAGTCAAGCAGATATGGCGGCGTAATCTCATACGAGACCTTCGCCGACATTACGAGCTAAAGCTAGGCCTTGGCCATGTTTTCTCTGTTTGTCAGAAGATACGACTGATATAGCAGCACCAACAGAAGCCCTCTTTCATTTGGGACGGATACCCGAGGTCCGGAGTGCTCAAACGCCCGACGTCATTCCTACAGTGTGCATGGGTTTAAGCAAGCCAAACAAAAGCAACATTCTTCAGGATCGGGTTAACAAACACTATGGACATCAATCCCAATAACAGCTGTAAGTGACGTCCATGCAAACCCTTTGCTTCGGCTCTGCCCAGCCTTTTCTTCAGCCTGTCTGTGCTACATGTAGGTACACTTTCTCTTTCAAAGCCCAACACCTGCGGCTTTGTCCGCCTGGCAGTGTATCCACAAATATTGGGCTCTGATAACGCTGCACCTGTTTTGTACGAGATGTGAACCAGAGCAAATAGTAATCACAGAACAGCTCCTCATTTGAACTTTTTATGTGCTTGGCTCCACTCCTAGGCGCTCCCTCAGTCCCCTAACAGAAGCAATAGTTTGAACGGCGGTGTTTCTATTCAATGTGTCCCTGGCTCAACATGTTCTTTTAATATGGCTTTTCATATGGCATGAGTTCCCAAAGCTGTGTGGGAGGCTGAACCGAAGCCAGTGCCATACTGTAAATTGGAGGAACGTCTTTTTCAAGTTAGCAGGACTAATGATCGCAGTCTCATATGTTAGAAACCCAATACAAGAGTAGAATTCCTAAGCCATGAATTCTAAAGCCTTGTATATTTTCAGAGGCTGTGGTGAAGTATATTATTTTCAGCATTCAGCTGACAGTCTTACCAAAAGAAGCCTAGAATGAAGGAAGTTGGTATTTTCGTTTCGTCAGGAAGACATTTATTGGACACAGTGGCTATGGCAGAATTCAAACCAGTGGACTTTAACTTACAAACTGGTCCTCCTGCAGTGGAACTCATCATGAAGCAAACGCTGAAAGATTAGGAAAGCACGTCTCTCAGTAGCCCATTGACTTGATTTGAGAAGTGTGTGTGTGTGTGTGTGTGTGTGTGTGTGTGCGCGTGCTTGCTTACAGATGCTGTCTGTATGAACCTGCATGTTTATGAATGCGGTGTTCATTGTATGAGTGTTTACAGGGCCAGAGCCTCTCTCCAGAACAGATTGCAGTGAGAGAGATAGCTGAGAGTTAGAGGAGTGCACATTCCTCACAGACCCTCAGATTAAAGCCCTGCTACAAACACTTGCATGGTGCAAACACTGACAAATCAACCCTATTTTAGATTCATAAAAGGAGCAGTGCATCTCCAGGCTTCTTTAAGGTATGCTTTAGGTCAAGTGTATCTCATCTCAGGGCCCGTAATGATGCAGGGTATGCAGGCTTTGAACAGAGCGCTAATTGTTTTGTCCCTCTTAATGATGTCTTGGTAGACTTGTGGAGATCAAACTGATCTCCCGGCATTTATTTATTTATTTATTTATTTACTTTTTTTTGGGGGGGGGGTTGAGGAAATGGCACCCCACCCAGTGACTTTCAAGTCACACTATTTGTCAAAGGACTGACAGGTTGGGGTAGAACAAGAACAGTCAGGCTATCACAGTAAAGAGGAAATGAAGCTTGTGAGAGAAGGATGGGTGTGCTCTGGCAACAGCTCAGGCAACCATTAAGTGAAAAACCATCCCGTAGGTTTAAACGTGAGATATGTTTAAAGTCTTCTTGCTCCAACATGCTCTTGTAACGAAGTTTAAAAAAAATGAGCTCTTCTCATCTTTTATTTCCTGGCCTGGCACTTTCCTGTTGTACACAGTACCTTTAGATCACAGAGACACTGTTATATCAACTCTCTAACGCTGCACGAATAACAATGCTAAGGCCAACTTCTTTATTAATGGAGTAAGTAATGCAAGAGGCAACACAAAGGAGATCTGGGCAAGCGCTAAGAAATTAACAGGGAACAGCACAACAACAAAAAGCCTTAAGGGGTTGGAATTGAATGAAAAAAAACTCATAATCCAGATGAGATTGCAACAGCTGTAAATTTGTCTTTCACAAATTCTGCGAAGAGCTTGACTCAAAGCTCTGCTTCACAAAATCAACTTTTTGTTCCTTTAAAGACTGTTTTTCTGATAGGATTAGTTTTTATCTTAGGAAGTCTAAAGCTAGAGATGTATTTGTAATGGATAAAATTCTTCTCAAAGCTAAAAACAATCACTCATTGCTCCACTAACTAGTATTATCACCTGGTCAATTAATTAAGGTGTATTCCCAAATTCTTGGGAGTCTGCAGTTATCACACGAATTTTCAAATCAGGAGATCCGACCGTAATTAGTAACTATAGACCAATAAGCGCTGTCCCAGCAGTCTCTAAGATAAATGAGTTATGGGTTGCAGAGCAGGTCATGAAGCATTTGAACAATGATCCATACACCTTACGCCCTATGCAGTTGGCTTTAGGAAATATCAATCCTCTGAGATGGCCAACTGCTTCTTTCAGAAAACACCAAGTCTAAGATGGATGCAGAAGGTGTTACCTGGAGTCTGTTGAGACTGAAGTCACTTAGATGAGCTATGAAACGTTTCTCTAGACTACAAAACCACTATGTGAAAATACATCCATTTCTCATTTCTCTTAATAACTGTTCTATCCAGAGGAACTGATTCATCTTTTTTGCGATCTCCTTACCTGGATTATTGTGTATGCGGAAAGAAATCCTTAATGAATATTTCCACATAAATACAGAAACTGTTTTCCTGCAAAATACAACTCGTTTATAACTTTTATGTATAAATGGAAAACACCCAAGGATCACTGTTACTATCCTCATATAACCTGAAATGTTTTTAACATTAGAATCGGCTTTGATTCCTTAAATGTCATCGTGCAGAGCTGCACAATGATGAATGTTGGATGTATGCCATGATTCAAGCTTGATCACGAAAGAATCATAGGGGAATAGGAAAAGTGAGACGGGAAGATTGGAGCTAAACCTCGAGGAGGACTGCTGAGTGCCAGTTTTAATTTATTTACAATCTGGAGATTTCAGCCCAGTTTTTGCAAACATTCAGACCAGCCGTTATATGAAGCATACACTATGTGGCTTCCTCTATCAGAGAATGCAAGATGTTGAGGAAATGACTTTGAGATTTAGTGACTTTTACAGCCTTGTGTGGTTGGTCGTGGTTTAAAGTAATTTGACCTTTTTAACATCTTGATCCACCAGCTTCCACGTAGAGGTGCTTAGCTTTAACAGACACACTGTAGGAGCTGCTAGGGGCATGAACCAGCAAGTGTGATGACTATCTTTGGTTCCTTCTTGACGAGGAACATTCTGGTCATTAGTAAGTTGAGGGATTCTTTAGTTTTGTTCTAGAATACGATACTGTCAAAATTGAAGAGACGTCTTGATTCAAAGACAAGGTAACACCGGGTAAACACATGAGGGTGTCTGCAATGAATGATTCATAGGTATAGTAGTTATTATAGTGATACATAAGTGTTGATGTGTATTGATGCACCCCTTTGAAACTGCACAATTCTCTTTTCCTCCAATTGCAATAGTTTTTTTTCTTCAATCTTTACTTAACACCGAGTGTGTTTACATGCAGACCGATAGCCCAATCATAAACCAATAAAGGCACTGACTTACACTGGCTGTAGTAAAAGTCATGCAGATTATTTTATTGAGTTACTGTTGTCAAGGTAGGACCAGCATCATAAAGAAGAAAGTGTGGTTAAAGCATTTTTGCCCCCATCTTTCAGTTGTTCAGCATCTTCACACCTTAGTTGGTCTGTTCAAATCTATGAATGAGGAAGGTTGGCAAATACTGTGAAAACGGTGTTTAAACAGTAATCCACCCTTTGGATAAAAATACCGAAAAAGGGAAAAGAAAGCTTAGAAAAGAATCAGAGGGGTATGCTTGTGGGCTGGCAAAAAGCCACAATCAGTCAGCCATATCTTAGGCTGATTAAGGTCAAGTCAATTTTATTTGTATCATTATCACAGATTAAAAATGGGCTTCAGTGGGCTTTACACTAACACAAGATCCTGTCCTTAGACCCTCACATCAGATAAGGAACAACTCCCTTAAAAATATTTAACAGGGAGATGAGATAGGAAGAAACCTCAGGGAGAGCAACAGAGGAGGGATCTCTCTCCCAAGACAAAGACAAGGATGCTGTGATTAATAAGAGCACAGGCATGTATTCTGTAAAAGATGAGGGGGGTTGGTTTTTTTCTTAGCATATCACTTTTGGTTAAAAAGTGTATATATATATAAATGTGTGTGTATATGGGGCTTGAATAGCTCAAGCGGAAGGGTGGGCATTTAGTAATCACAAGAAGGATGGTTTAATCCCCTGTTCCATCACATGATGATTAAGAATCTTTGAGCAAGACACTGAATCCCCACATGCCTGGGAGAAAAGATGAAATTTAGTCAAGTAGCTAAATTTGGCATATTTACACTTTAAATGTTCATTAATATGCACTGTCCCTATAATTGAGATTATTATTATTATTATTATTAATAATAATAATATAGCCTTTTGCACAGTGTATGCCACACAGGAGGCCCAGGTTTGGTTTCTGGTCAGTTTTCATGAGATGGATATCCATCTGGAATTGCTCCTCAGACACCAAAGGAAGGTCTGTCCACTGCTTTTGGTTGCCCCTGGAGGAAGAACAGCTAGGATGGGAAAATGCAGAAGTGCCATTTTTTAAGTCATCATTCCCTGCATGTGTATATTTTCTGTGTGTGTAGCTGTAAAACAAATAAATACTTTTCTCCTCTAAGTCAGTGAGATAGGTCCTGGCCATCTTGGGTCACACAGAGTTGTGTTTCCCTGGTTTGGGGCATAGCAAAATACGAGTAAGGACCCCCCTATCAGATCTTCTAAATTGGGATGAAAACATGCTGGGAAGGAAAGGAAAGCCACTTTATTTATGCCATTGTATTCCTACAATGAAATTTGTCCTCTCCATTTAACCCATCCAATTGTATAGGTGCATTGGGCAGCTGCAGTACCTAGTAAGCAGCCAGGGGTTCCGTTTTTTGCTCAAGAACACTTCAAATCAGTGACCATCCTATTACTAGATGACTGCCCAACCTCCTGAGCTATGCCACACCTAAATGCTAGCCATCTACATTTACTCTTTTAGCAGACAGCAACTTGCAAGACAGAGACCTGGCCTCAATGAGTGTTACACAGCCATGATAGTATTGCCAAAACTGTCAAATCAAGTATACTTTGTATAGCTGCATCCCGGAGCATCGAGAGACAGAGAATAGGAACATCAAAGTACAAAGTACATGTAAATTGCCGCAAGTAAATAAAACAGACAAATAGCTGTCTGACATTAAACCTCGTTTTACATCATCACTATCAAAAGTTTTTTTGGTTTGCATGAGTTGAGGGTTGTGGTCAGAGCTGGTGAACTTAACTTTGCACGTGTTAAGGTTTTGCTTCAATGAAAGAAGCCTCACCAAACAATAGTATCTTCCCTGGAAAGCCCTGTGTTTAGAAAATTGTTCAGCAGTTGGCAGAGTGGCCCCTGACTCATCCAAGGCATCAGGGTTTTCTGGAGGCCTGCTCATAAAAAGGTGTGTAGTGTTTATCTCTTGCCAGTCACTGGATCCTTGGACAGGAGTCAGGACTTGTGATCTTTGATGAAAACACTAAGGAAGAGTGCACAGAGTTGAAACAGCCATATATGCAGGGGAACACAGCTGCATTGGGGCCCACATGCATGATCCCTCTTTGTCTCACCACTATTATCATCAAAGGTCTTGAGCACTGAGGGCATGGCATATGGTATGTTCAAAAATGTGAAAAGTGTCTCCACACGTAACTATGGACTTGTGTACTACTGGGTAGCAAAATCCACACAGAAGAGTTAGCTAGATGGGGAAGTGTCAAGGCTTTGCACAAAAGCAAGCCTGGACAGTGTGCCTGTGATGCAAGTAGAACTTATGTATTATTCATTTGACTAACAATCAGCCTAAAAACATGTGTTTCTAACGCCTGTGTGCAGCTGTGATTAATGTCTCCAATGTGCGGATGTGGCTTCACTGATAATGTTTTCATCAGTGTCATGGTGCACTGTCACCAGTTATTGTTTCATCTGATGTCCTGACACCAGATTTTAGTGGCCCGGTCTTTCACTGTCTTGGTCTTGCTGTTCTGACTCCTCAGCAGCATTACAATCTGTTTTCCCAGTAATCCGTTCATTCAGGCGTCAACTCTGCAGTGGACTGTTGCTGGTCATTTCAAATGTGTGTGCTTCTTTCCCTTCTTTCATTCATTATTGATATGACGTTATGTTACGTCTGATTGTCATGGACAGGCTAGGGCCCGCTTTGACTATTATGCAATGGAGCCTGGCGCTGACTTGTTATGCCTGTGGGAGGGCAAGAAGATAAACAGTAATTAGATAGGTCTGTATGCATGCTCAATGATCCAGGTGAGGAAATCACAGAAAAGGTGAATCGGTTCATGTGGACAAAATGTTTTATTGAGAGAAACATCTCATCACTCATACAGGTGACATGTTCAGTCTCGGCTGACTTCAGGTATCCCTACACTGATAAACAATACAGTTGCATACCAACTAGAACCAATGCCAGATGAGGATATGCACATCCTGGTTTGAACAGGGCATCAAAGAGGTCATCTATGTGAAGAGGGAATGGCCATCAGTGAGCTGGAGGGGCTGAGACTTCCTCTGTCACAATCTTGAAATGCTGTCATTACAACAGTGATTACCCAGTCATCTGTGAGTAGTACTCATTACCATTGAAAGTCCAGCCAATGGCTAACTTGAATATGAAACCATCTTTTCTTTTGGTTGTTATACAACTGTATTGTTTGTAAGGGGGGGGTTGCTGCAGTCAGCTCAGACTGAAGATCTCACCTGTATGAGTGATGAGATGTTTCTCTCAATTAAACGGGTCCAGAGTAGTAATGATATTCTTCAAACCAAACTTGGTAATGCCCAAAATGCTTCTCGGTCTGCTAAGACACATACCGCAATAAATCTCAGCCATGACTATATAAAAGTTAGAATAACTTCACCATTTGCATCACTGCTGTCTCAATGTACCAATGTACCATTCTGTCTGCACGTCCCTGAGCCCAGTAACCAATTTCTGTCCTGCTGATCAGTTCAGCAGTCTGCTTGCTCAAATGATAGATGGTTCAGACTCTCTGACTTTGTAATACCAGAAACTCCAGAAACGCTGAAGGCAAAACTATCCAACTCTGAGTCAAAGCCAAAGGTCAGGGATAAGCTGTAGCATTTCAAATGTGGAAGAAGTCCCATTCCGTACTTGGTTTGGTTAAAAAATTGGTTAAAAAATACTTTTTCGGTTTTTCTGTTATATTCCAGTATTGACTAGTTGGAAAAACTGTTTTGTGACGGCGTTCTATGTGACAGTGACAGTGTTTCATGTCAGTGTTTTTGACTGGATAACATTTTTAAGGGAAGATGGATTTTCTGTAGTTAAAATGAAGAAATATTATCCTTTATGCATTTAGAATAGAGTGGAATATTTAAGATAAGAATATATAAAATCTGAAGTTGTTTTCCACCATGCCAGGGATATTTAAAGAATAAAATGTGTATTCTCCACAAATGCATTTGTTTCTTAAATTCCGAGGATCCTAGATTTTCCATAATTTGACTCTGTTTAGGTTGGCCTCGCAGACAAGAGTAAATTACAAGAGTGGCCTTTAAACAGGGTAGGAAATGCAACCTAAGAGGCTAAAAGTGTCAAAAAAATTAATGAGACCATAATTCCAGTTTTACATTCTTTGGATGGGTTTTCGCTGCACCATCGATGCACAAGTCACTTGGTTGCGATTTGCTCTGACTATATTTTTAGGCTCCCTCTTGTATTCTCCTTCCCAATGGTAATTTGAAAGCCAGTGGAATGTGGAAAATGACAGTAGGAGTGGAGGGGGAGGAAAAGATCTGCCTCACTTGGTCACTTTGGTGTCTGAGATCTTGAGCTGAGACGGCGTTTGACTGATTTGTGCTTTGACCACATGTGCCAGACCCGCCTGCTATTCTCAACCTGTAATTCCTCCATGGGTTCAGGCATGCATGCGCCTACTCTAGAGATAGGGCCTTTTCTTCTTATTTTCTTCTTCTTCTTCATCTTCTTCATCACCATATTCCTTTTTTCTTCATCATCACCATATTCCTTTTTCCTTCATCATCATCATATTTCTTCCTCTTCGTCATTCTCTTCCAGTGAGCAAACCTCCAGCCATTTTCTGTTGCATGACTGTAAGTGATGCCACCTGTCAGCCCAACAGCTTATTCTCTACACAAGGAGGTCTTCCATCAGCTGCAGGGAAATGTCTACCACGTGCCAAGGAGTTTGAGCCTTTGACCTTTGGATAACAGATTGCGGATATTTCAAAACGATCCAATTGGTTTATTTGATCAAAAGTCAAAAGTTGTGTGTTTTTTTTTTTTTTGCCATGTCTTGGTGATAGCCAATGTAGGTCCTCTTTTCTGATGGCAATATAGGATTGTCTTGTGGTAATAGTGAATTTAGGTAAGGTAGAACTAGCTCTTAAAATGTTAAACCCCCTCATGTTCTGAGCTGCTCAGCAGATGATCTGCTGATACACAAGTCCCCAAGGAAGCATGTGGGTTGAGTCCTTAGAGTTCAGTAATTCCATCACAATGGTTTCTTAGGTTTCTCAATCTTCAGATTTTTTTATTAAATATTTTACTATGCTTTACTTTTATAATACTGATAATACCTCAAGAGGCTGATCAATTTGTATAACACTGAGAAAAATGACATGAAATATTTGCCTTCTATGTTGCTGATCAGACATAACATAGTGAAAGATTGCTTTCTTGACATAACTGAAATATTGGCTTTGTAAGGTTTTGTGAACTGCATGCGTTGGCTTTAGGTTCTTTAACTTTTCCTCTTCAGTCTGTCAACAGGCACAAACAGGCTTTCCATCCAGGACCACACAATCTGGACGCCTTCCAGATCAGAATTCAATATTTAGTTCTCTAGTCATCGTATTCTATATCATCTGTATGGCATGGTGTGTATTGATTCTTTAGCCATGCATGATAATTTACAATTTATTAGAGCAGTGAAAATTCCCAAACTTAGCATAAACATAAGAAAAACAGTCAAGAACTGTATGCAAAGCAAACCCGTATAGAGGGCCAAGCTAAGAAGTTTTAATAGAATTTCCTAAACACCGTTTGCGAAAAGCAGGATAGCATTTTCTGATTCTGAGTGCCCTGTAATTTAAAGTATGTGGGTTTAAGCCACTTATTTTGTGGTAGTGGCTTTACTGGCGAGCTCTCCAAAAAAAACAGAGGTGAATGTAACCGAGGGTTGAGCTAGCTGCCTCGCCTTCCCGACTGATTGACCAACCTTCTTCCCCTTTGGTATAAGACCACAGTTGTTCTGCCCTCATGGCTAACCTCACTGGGCGTAGCTGTCTGCCATTGGATGTTTGGAAAGCCCAATCGGAGGACACCTGCCACTGGGTTTATTTACTCCATTTCTTGCACAAACAGCAGTGTGATCTGTTTACAGATGCAGATGGATTGCACATGGGGTCAACAAATACCCATAATCCCCCATTTCCTAACCAGCTCGGATGTCCCTAAACAACATTGAGCCATCCCCGGTTTTAGATGACTTGTTTGCCACAGATCCTTCATAAATTACCTTGAGCCCAGCAAAAATACTTTGTCTTATCGGAGCTGCAATTCCGTCACATGTACTGACCTGGGGATCTGTTCAGCACTTGTGTTCAGACCAGGGTCAGGATAGATTTTTAAAAAAAAGTAAATGTCATCCAGGGACATGTTTTTCCTCAGTGCATGAACCAAAACAGGAAACGGAGAACTTTTATATTCATTGCCACACTAACTTCCTTCTCTCATGCATAGAGCTGCACAACCCTTCATCCACACATCACTGT
>OMLC01043963.1:12623-23018 GCA_900302585.1 Regalecus glesne
TGATTGCTGACAAAAAGGCTAAGTTCTCCTCAACCTGTTGCATCAGCTTAATGCAGACTAACAACAAGGTGGGCCTAGAGAAGTGCCTGTGGACATGCCAGTAGGTGAGCTCTGGATGCCCCGTATCCTGCTGAGATGAAATCCAGCTAGAGCCTGTAAGTGCAGTGCACCTCAGAACATGTGGTTTACACCATTATGTGGGTTGCACAGGCTGACTGACTAAAGTTTCCTCCAAATCAAATAAGCAACAGCCCCTTGACCCACTCAAAAGACCCTCTCACAGTACCTACATACATGCAGGCACACACACACACACGGGTTTCTCTCCATCACTAACACGCATGCATGCACACACACACTGTCTCTGTCTTCCACAGATACATACACACGTGCACAACACCCTATTCACCTTCCTGTCAGACGCATACACACACACACACACACACATTGTCTCTCTCTTTTGCCCACTAAACACAAATGCACACATGTTGCAGGACCCCTTTCCGCTCTCTTCCTACACACACAGCTATAGAAATATCTCTGTAGGAACAACAGCAGCAACCCCCTCCCCCCAAAAAAGGAAAAAAGGAACTCCCGGTTAAAACCTCCCCTTTAGTCCAGGCAGTGTTTTCATTACCCCAACAAATTTACACAGTTGTTAGTGATGGCCTGGGATCCCTCCTGAAGCCAAGCCCACCAATAACAAACAGCACGGCAGCTGACACCACAAGGCACCTGCACAGTGCCCTGACACTGCAGGACTGTTCCCAGGGCCTGGAGGAAGGGTGGGGGAGTGGTGGGGGCCCGGGGCTGAGACTGCAGTTATGTGGGGTTTGGGAAGCGTTGTGGGGTGGAGGCAGTGGTGGTTGTGAGGGGAAGGCATACACACGGAGAGGGGCTTGCTCAAGACTTCCCGTGGATGTGTTATTGTAAATCACCTGTCTTAAGGACAACAATCTCCTGTTTCACACACACAGTATCTTTGTTTCTCTCTCTCTCTCTCTCTCTCTCTCTCTCTCTCTCTCTCTCTGTGTGTCTGTCTGTCTGTCTCTCTCTCACACACTCTCTCTCTTTCACACACACACACACACATTGTCCAAATAATATTTTGTCACTCACCTTATCAATTCCCTCTCTGTTGGAAGACAATGGTGGATGGATGGATGGATAGATGGATGTGTGTACGTGTCACTAGATCACAAACACACATATAGATAACTTGTACCACAGGATGTCAGGTGGTGCAGCTTTTGTGTGCCCACCTGTAGGATGTTGTCAAAACACAAAGGGGCAGCACAGCGTGTGTCAGTCTGCCGTCAGCCTCTGTTTGACCTGAATTTGTAAATCCTTCTCTTTTAGCCATCGTTTTGTCTAAGACCAGCCAGGAGTTACAGGAGTGAGACACATCTGTGAAGGAAGTTGAGCATCCCTGCACAGATTTGTCTGACCTCGGTGATACTGTTAGTTAACAGTGGTCAGATTTCAGTGTTCGTTTCAGAGTGAGTAAACGTATTCAGCTCGGCACTCTTCCAAGGCGTGGTACCCAGTGAGGATTTGGAAGCTTTGTGATGTTTCTTAATTGCGTGAATCGTCGACTTGAGGAAAACTCCCTCTTGAGCTGATCATCTTAAGGTCAGTGCTGTTTTCCTCCAAGCCCTCTGAAGTTACAACAGTGTGCATATGAACTTAAAGACATTTCAGAGAGAAAAACACACAGTAAAGTGTCACTCCCAGCCTCCCAGTCCTCAGTCACCAGTCCAGGTGAGGATTTCCATTGTTGGCCCCTCACCGGCTGCCCTGTAAGTTCACAGCACCTGTTGCTGGTAATTGCTGGCAGGTGACAGGAGTCCCCTGCTTTCTAGTCTGTGATGTAAGATGGAGGCCCACAGCACCCTCAAAGGCTTTGACCGGAGGTTGGTCTCGGCCATTTGGAGCCAATAACTGTAGGCCAACACAATGTGACTAGAAAAGAGGATGGTCTTTGCAAATTAACCGCCTCTCTCCACAGATGTTCCTCTCTCAACTCTCACTCTTGCTGCTCTTGCCCCACCTGATGATGTCTTTACAAGATGGGTTACAGGAGTGCAGGAGCCACTAGACAGGGTAGGTTGCCCCGGCCCCTAGCCAGCTGTGAACCTGATAGCATCTGTTTAAACATTTGACGGATAGAGAATAGCCCTCTTTTCCTTTGAGCTCTGGAGCACTAGTTATCACACTCCTTCCTATGAAGGGATCTGCAGATGTCCAGGGTCCTGACAGTTATACAAATGCAATATCACTGGCTGTGATATTCTGCCTGGATCCTCTGAGGGCAGTGTTTCAGGCTGACATGGGTGACTCATTCTTGCCCGCAGTAAACAAGACAAGTTGCAGAGAAAAAGAAGCCTCGATCTCAAAAGAAAACAGACAAGCTTTTCATTGATCTCTACCGAGACTAGACTAAACAACCTCTTCACGCCTCCATGTGCTCCGTGTGTGGAGTTTCTTCCTGTCCGTAGTCATCAGGTGTTATCGATGTCATCAAATCAACATGAAAAGAGCATTTCATGTTTCTCTGTGGCCCGATGGGGTTGTGGACAGCTTAGCTTTGTTTGAATCCGGTGACAATCTCATTTGTCATCCTTTTTTCTCCGTGGGAATAGTTTGAGTTCACTTCAAAGAACTGATATGACGGGAAAGAACAAGTCAACTAGTGGTTTATTTGCCTCTGGAAATATTAGAGGCTGGTGTTCCCTCACATATGATTTCCCCTAAACTTAAGATCTTCTTAATTTGGAGTTTCCATCTTGCACCACTTGAATTCAACTCCAAAAATAATACGTTGAAAAAAGGCTCACAGGTGAGCCGTCGCAAGCCGTGACTTGGAGCCCCCTCCATCTTTCCAAGCTGAATATCATACCTGCTGCATTCTTCCCCCTGACCGTAGGTGTCTTGGAGTGGAATTGCAGAGCTGGTTAAGTTGAAGATCTCTGTCCAAGTCCCACACGCTTTGTCTGAGGAGGACATTCTGTCAGCAGTTTACTGTGGTCTTAAACTCCTATATGACCTATACGCTTGGCTCTCGCAGGCAGACACAAGTTGGAATCATGATGGGTCTGGGCCTGAAATTGAGGCTGATTCATAGTATAACGTGAGCCCCTATATTTTGAAGTGGGTGTATTTTTAACAGGTTCCCATCTATCTTTTGGTCAGATGAGATATTGGCTCCATGGCTTCACTCCAGGGGTTGCATGGTCATGATTATTAACCCAGTTTTCCCTCCTTTGTCTTCCTTTTTTTTACAGACAATTATTTTCATAAGGGACTACAACAGCATTGGACAGGAAGTGTCTGGCTATATAGACTGCGCCCAAAGGCTCAAAACTGAAGATTTTGAACCATACTTCAGTGGAAAGAAGAGGCTTATGCCAAGACGATCAGATTTAAGGTGAGCCTACTCTTATTGTAAAGGTCCACATTAGTTGGGGAGGCTTTGAGTTGAGTGGGATTTGACAAGATTTGAAGGGTAAGGAAATCTTATTATCCAGGATTAAAGATTCAGTTTGACGTGAGAGACCAATGGACTTGGATGGAGCTCCACAAAGGCCCACTGTGGTTAGCATGTACAGCACCATCCATTGTGGCTTTGAAATGCTGTCAAGGTGCTGAATCTCCGCTCTACACAGATGTGAAATATGTGCACATTTGAGAGAGGCTAAGAAAAGAATCACCAAAGTGCTGACTCGGTCTCACCAGACAGATGTCATTATCCAGAGTCAGAGTGATGGGCTGGTTTTAGGATGATCTTAACCCAGTAGTTTAATGATTTAATGTGCTCTAGATTTGTTACACTGGATAAATGTATTCACTTTTAGTGGTCTTGTGAAAGCCAGTTGTTTTAAATATGCTAATCACAATAGGACTTTTCATGGGGGATTTTCTGGGATTATTTTAAGGCCTAATTTTTTCGATTATAGATTACTGGCCACAGTAGAATATAGAGATATAAAAGTTAAATGACAAAAATCTCTAAATTGCCAGAAACAAAGGATTGGACTGTAATCTCAAATCCTTTTTATGTCCATCGATGTCAAGTCAATACTATTGGTATAGGCCAATATCACAAATGAAAGATTTGCTTTAGTGGGCTTTACAGCAGTATGCTTAATAATCAGTATTTGACAAACGTTTAACATGTATGACACCCTTGAGCAACATCCAGTTTTCATGATATTTTAAAAAAATCAATTGATGCCACTCACAACAAGCCTCAGAACTTTGGCCATCGATGATCTTCAAAGAGATGCATTTTTCAGTATAGGAATGGACGGCAATACATCTTTGAAAGAGAAAGCCGAGTGTTTGCAGTTAATTTGAAGACAAGGGCTGATTTAAAAAGGGTTACTGCCTAAAATTCATTTTGACATTTTCTGTGACCTTGATGATGGCATTGACTCAATTCCCTCCTGAAGTCAATCAGGTTCTCTGGAGACCTCTGCCAACCTTTTCTAAAAATGTGATGACATTTCCTCCACACATTCTTCTTTTAAAGTTGTTGACAGACAGACAGATTGCATCAAAAATCAATACCTTCCAGTGCATGACAGATACTATATGGAATATTGAAGAAAAGTGTTGGTCGGCCTAATTGTCTTTGGCAAACATATGTCAGTTTTATCAAATTCTGACTGCAGAAAGTGTCCAGTAGTAAAAAAAAAACAACCTCTGACTCTAACCAAGCAGCTCAACAGGGGACTTCAGATCTTTCCCAAGGGCATAGTTTTAGTGGTTGGGGGTGAGAAGATGACTTCTCATATACTGTTCCACACCCATATTTGTCCAGTTGGTTCAGTATATTAACCACCATCTGTTCTGACTTCCATGTTGCTGGATCTGTCTACATATATTGACAAAAAGGCTGGTTTTGATTTGATGGGATGAAATACACTTATAAAATAAAAATCCATCCATCAATCCATCTTGAACTGCTTATCTGGGTCGTGGATGTAGCAGTTCCAGCCAGGGACTCCAAACCTCTCTTTTCCTGTCCATATCAACCAGCTTTGACTTGGGGATCCCAAACCGATTCCAGGCCAGCATTGAGATATAACCCCCTTACCTGGTCCTTGGTCTACTCTGTGTCCTCCTCCCAGCTGGATGTGCCTGGAACACCACATTAGGGAGGAGATTCTTACTAGATGCTGAACCACCTAAACTGGCTCATTTCCATGTAACGGAGCAGCAGCTCAACTCTGAGTCCCTCATGGATGACTGAACTTCTCACCCTATCGCTAAGGGAGACGCCAGACACCCCTCTGAGAAATCCCATTTCATTCGCTTGTATCTGTGATCTTGTTCTTTCGGTCATGACCCAACCTTCATGGCCATAGGTGAGAGTAGGAACAAAGATTGACTGGTAGATTGACTTTGCCTTCAGGTTCAACTCTCTTTTCTTCACAATGGTTTGCTAAGGCAATGCCTCTCCAGCAGCTGAGAGTCTCCCGTTCATCTCACACTCACTCAAGAACAAGACCCTGAGTTAGTCCAACTCCCTCACTTGGGGTATGGACTCATTACCTACTAGAGTGGGGTGACAAGTGGTTGTCGATGGAGGTTGAAAAAAGAAACCTAAATAAAGCATGAACATAATAATTATACTAATAAATTTAAATGAACAATAAAGATAAACAATTGATCATAAACAACAATATTACATGTTCAAAAACTAATGCTAATCAGGACAATAAGTGACTAATCTGGGATCACTTTTAGAATTATATCATGTTTTTTGATGATCCTGAAATATGATGGCTTCCTGTTCTTTGGATAACGCTAGTGCTGTAATCTCTCTTCTATGGATCTCTCTTTTATTTTACAGCCATCTTAAATCTATTAGTGGCATCATCATTGAAAGATTTCATTTGACGTGCTAACTTGTCATGTACCTGCCTTACCAAACTCAATGAAAAAGATGTAATTACAAAAAAAACATTTTTTGAGGGGCGGCACAGCTCAGCAGGTTGAACAATCGTCTGGTGATGGGAAGGTTCCAGGTTCAATCGCGGCACCTGCAGAGAAGCATGTTGAAGTGTTCTTCAGAAAAACACTGTCTAACTGCTCTGGCCTATGATGGACTGACAACTTTCAGTGTTGTTCCCCTGCCTTTTGTCCAATGAGCGCTGAGATAGGCTGTAGTTCTCCCGCAAGCTGACTTTGGATAAGTGGTTGACACTGGATTGATGGATGGATCGATGGATATTTTGTGAACAAATAGCTTTCTTGTCTAGTTATTGGTTATAGTCTTTATTTATTCCTATTCACACTCATGAATAGATACATTTTCAATTACAAGCAGCATATGCCAGTGCCCTGGGGACGACTCTAGTGCGTTCCAAACATGAACTGTTGAACTTGTAGATGAGAACTCAAATCTGTTGTGTGTGTAAGTGGCCAGTGGGCCAGATAACATCTTCTTAATAATTGTCTACCTGGGCATTTGTGTACATAGATTGCTGGCAGCAAATCATTGGGACCAAAACCATTTCTACATTCCACATAGTCCTGCATGGTAACATATCCCCTACATTTCAGGTATGTGCTAGAAATCACATGAGGGCAAATACACCTGGGCACGGAAGGGAGAGGGTCAGTTTTATGGTAATGTCCACACTTGGCAAATCAACAAATGTCTATTTGTACAACCTCAGTATCACTAGAGCCCAGAAGTCCACCAGCCTGAACACGGTTTTTTTTTTACCAGGTATTTTTAACACATTTAAAAATATGTCTCTAAATGTGGATTTCCATTTTCCATTAATTGGAAATTTAACAATTAATCCATCACAGAGCATAAAATATCCGCATCAAAACATACCTTGCTTCAACTAAGTGTACACATGCACATGATGGCTGTCACATAGCCTCATATCATCTGGTGTGTTGTTTGTGTGTAATTTCCAAAATTAATACTATTGGCGTATTCAATATCCATACAAATGATGAGGGTGAATTAACGTGAGGGCTGGTTTCTGTCCAGTGACATGAAATATGCATTTGACAGATAACTGGTCAAAAAACTAGACAAGCTAAGAGAGCGTGTACCCTACCTACCTACTAATGGGAAGACTTGAAAGCCTCCAGTAAGGCCAAAGGCACGCAGGCAAGTTGGTGAACAGGGCTGGCAAGATATTGAAGTGGAACACAGTGAGGTTTGTAGAGCAGGAGAAGATAGCTGAGAGTGAGTCTCTGAAGTGGTGTCCCTCTTCGTAGTCACCCACAGGTCCAAAGTGTGTAGGCTTTTGACTGTGTTCATCCATTGTTCTCATCACATAATCACGTGCTCCCTATGTCCCAGACATGGCCTTGAACTCTGGCTGTTGGCCGAGAGTGAAACCTCTTAATGAGGTTAAGGGATGGGAAGGGGTGGGGGTGAGTCATGGAGGGCCTGTCTATAGGTAAGGCCTCCTCCATGACAGTCAATGAGGTTTCCCCACCTCTTCTCCCCTTCCTGTCTTCACGTGTCCATGTTGCCTCAGCATCCCATCCGCCTCCCTCTCTTTCTGCCCTCTAAATCTATTTCTCTTCTGCTGTATGAGACTATTTGTATTTGACTTCATCTAACTGCCTTTCCACACTTTCCTTTTCCACATTTATCTCTTTCTCCTTCTCTTTTCTCCTCCTTCCATTCTCTCTCCTTGCCTTTGCAATCCATTTCCTCCAACCTTAAATGTCTACCTGTATTTACATCTGACCCGAACTCACTTCTCACACATCTCCTTTCTCTCTGCTCTATCCATTCCACTGTCTCCATTGTTGTTTCTCTCTCGCTCTTTGGACTAGTCTTGAGCGAGACATTGTTAAAGTAATAATCCCGAAGACAAGTTTTTTTGTTGTTCCTCATTTCTTGTCTTCACCATGGCAGTCAGATACAGAGGACGAATGCAGGCAGCAGTGATTTTGAGAAAGCACAGCTATTTAGGTTAACGGTTAGATGTGGTAGATCAGTCTCACTACGGATCTTTAGCAACAGATTCTGCAAAGTCTGCCAGTAAAACTCCGGTTCAGCCTTGGCTTGGTACGCACATGACGGTGAAGAAGACGCTGACATAATAACATTATGGACACTTCCAGTGGATGGCTGGGATTTAGAGTATTCAAAGAAAACCGCAGTTACCACATCAGGCATGGTATCATTCTATTGTCAAACAAATCTCTTGGTAAACCTTTCTAAAATCACAAAACGGTACAAATGAGTTATATTTCCTTCAGAGCTATTTAGGTGAATGGTGAGAGCAGTTTCTGTATCCTACATCAATACATAGATACTTCAGCACCCATGATAAAGATGCATGTTATTAAATCCTGCATATTTCTTTATTAATTTGGCAAAAATGTTTCGCACCTTCTACCTAGTGCATAAATCTTTTGTTGGCGAAAGCTAAATTTACTTCAAGCGTATGAATCTTCCTGAAGCGTGCGTTTCCTTGCACCCTTTTCCCACTTGAAACCTTGACATTTGTAAAGACTGGCATGATGGAAACCCTGCTATTATCAACTGGTGTCAGTGAATTGACAAACCATGGGCCTCTTGCATCAACTTTTCATGCATATATATTTTTCCTTATGCACCCATGATATTTTTTTTATCTCTCAGGGTTGTCTGACGGTCAGAAGCAGTTTGATGGTTATTGGTAATTCCTTTCCCCTTACATCTTTTGTCTGCCTCTTGCAACGAGCCAGCGACCAGGCTTGTAAAGAGATCAGTGTTAGGCAACTGGTGTCTGAAGTCAGGGGTTCCCCAGGTTCTGCACTGGCCTCTGAGACCAACTTCAGGGCTAAAACACCTCGTGGGTGTATAAGAACAAATGTATGCATATGAAGGGTTGATAACAGATTCCTATTTGTTCTGACGTGACGTCATTCAAAGTTTCGTAATTTGGAATTTTTTTCCTTTATAGTTTGACCAACACCCACCTCGCAGCATTTTGATTCAGTCTATCGAACCCACAGAGGACAAAATGAGTTGAAATTTGAACTTTAATTTATTTTACCAGCCATAGTGAGTGGGCGGGTCATATAAACATCTTTCACAAAAGCATATGTTAAAAGGCCCCCGTCCTCCTGGGGATGGTGGTGATATAAATCAAGTGCAAGGTTTTCTGTGGATGTCTCCTAATACCTCCACATATTATGAACATGTCAGAATTTATTAAAGAGTAAAAATATCAATTCCTAATTACTGTACGGTATAATGATATTTCAAATATTCTACTTAGACAAGAAACGTCTCATTGAGGAGGACATGGCTGGGCAACTAACTGTCCCAGCATATAACACAGCTAAGGAAGATGGTGAAATGGCAAATAGTGATTTGAAAGATGCTGTGTAGGATTTGACTGAGATGGGGCTTATTTTTTGTTGAATGAAAGGCTCCATAAGCCAGGTGATCATATTTTGCATATCAGTAAAGCAAAACCCTACATTAACTGTCAAATTTTGCTTGAATTAATAGAAACTGTAATACTTAATATTTATGGTGCCTTCCCTCCCAAACACACATTAACATGCATGCACACACACTATCACTCTAGCAAAAACCCTCACATAATGACCCCACAGATCTGCATCTCCTTACACCCTGCTTCCTGTCACCCGAAATGTGCCTCCAGCATCTCTGATGTCTATTTAATGTTCCCTAGCAGAGTAACCATCTGTTTATGCACTCTGGACACTCTTCCTGTCCCTCTCTTTCTTTTTTTTAACTTTTCTCTCTGTCTTCTCCCTCTTTTATTTTCTTTAGAAGTTGTCTTCAGGGGACAAAGTACACCTTAGGTTTTGGGGTTGGATCCCACTTTTTGGGACATACCTAGAAAAGGACTTCGTATGAGTCCTTGGTGATGAGACATCCATGATGCAAGTGCACACACACACACACACACACACACACACACACACACACACACACACACACACATATATATAAAATATGATGTCTTTTTGTATTCCAGAATTGATCCGTGCTACCACAGAACCAGTAAAATGAGGACTTGGAAAATGAGGGAAGCTACCATGCTAGCTTGCGTGCTAGGTGCAGCCTGCAAGCATTTGTTGACAGACTAGAACACTGAACTTTGAAGTTGTGTGCTTGGTAGAAAAACAGCACATGATGCCAAAACTATACTGCTTCCATCCTCTTCCCTGTGATGCACCTGTGTGTCTGGCTTCCTCCGCTGCTGGGAAATATTTACTTCGCTGTCTCAGTTTATTAGTATTTAATGTGGACTTGGAAGAGCTCCACCTCTAAAAAGTGATTCTGCCAGCCAGACCGATGTGCTGTATGCACGAGGGGGTGGGGTCCGTCTCAGATTAGCAACAGAGTGTGCCAGCTCTGATAAACATTTGCCGGAAATTCGGAAC
>OMLC01043966.1:0-11571 GCA_900302585.1 Regalecus glesne
ATGTATTGAGCCGAGATTATTTTTGTCCTATGGCCCTCAGAGTCAGGTGGGAGAGCAGCTCTGAAATCAGTTTTCTTGGCTCCCAAATGACAGCAGACATTATATTTTTTACTACAGTTCCGTTTACCGTGATATAAACTGTGAGCACATGTTCTGTTTAGTCTTCTTAATCTGTGTACCTGTTTACACGTGTATCTTTTCTTATGTAAAGCACAGTAATATGTATGCCATCAATGTGCTCTGGAAAAGAAGTTTGACTGAATGACTGATATTATGACGCAGAGACTCACCATCAAACAGCTTGGTGTTGTCAATCTGTCCAGGGAAGGAAGATGAGTTCTGGTCTCCTGTCTCCACAAACTCCTTCCATTGTTCATACCAATGGTGTTCAACCACATACCTGCAGAAAACACACACACAGATGTTACCAACACTACTAGGCAGAGATAGAAATGTTTTCACATCATGATTATGTTAGAATGTGTTTTTCTGCATTATGCATATTTATGATCTAAGTGACATACGGCTGCTGCCAAACCAACTCCCATACTAACTTGTGAGAATTCCAAATAGCTTAACCAACCAATGGTCATAATATGTTTAGGAGCTTCCTTCAGATTAGCTTTGCTGAACAAGCAAAGGGGGGCAGTAGTGTGGTGATCATCCAGCTAGCTCAGAACTCCACCAAAACAACTGAGCATTATAAAACTTGAGTGTTGAATAACAGCCATGTGTCTTTTCTGACACAGCTGCTGTCAGAGATGCTCCTGATCTGAGATGGTGGGTCCAGGCATACCAGAGAAGCTGGGTAGATATGCAACCTGGATGTGTTGCTTGAAACAGCTGTAGTCAGCTTATGTGGGGCTTTGGTTTTGTCTGTGACATGCTGAAATCTAGTATGGTTTAAAAAATGTGTTCCACATGCAAAATTCTGACTCCGGTGTGATGTGCACTTCAATGTGCACACAGTGAGCTGTTCAGTGTGATGATGGTGCTGCTGTAGTGTTTCTGTACTGGAAGTGAAGCTGTACTGTATTCAACACTAAACCCACCAGCCAAGACTGTGTAGATATTATGGCCATTGGATTGAAATGAATGTCAATGCATGTTTCATTTCAGCAGTTCTATGAAACAGCTGCTCAGCTGAATAAACTCACTGATGAAACATCATCAGATCAAAACGCCACATAATCCTGAGGTGCCACTTATTGTTTTCAGTGTGAATACAAGGTAAGAACGATGTGCTGTACAATCAGAAACTCTTCTACTGCCACGTGCATTACATGGATTGGTAATTTACTTTGGTAGGATTCAGAGCTGATCTGATCGGATACTTATACCTTCTGCAGAATCTCTGTCTTAAGAGAGGCCGAGTAACACTCTGGCAGCTACAAAAGAAAAACCCATTTTATCTGTCATTAAAAGTAAACCCTCATCTTTCACATTATCAGTCACACTGATCACAGCTCACAGTCCTGCCTTGGCAGACAGTAGCTGCAGTCATTCTACTGTGACATGAAATGAAAGTGAAAGCACGGTGTAAGGAGTCAGCCACCAGTCTCCTTAGTTATGTTACGTGTCAGGGCTCGGGAGCCGTTTCAGTTTCACTTCCAAATTAGTTGTAATGCATTATTTTCTATATTTAGAGAGATCAAGGGTCAACACTTCCTTGTGCTTTACAATGAGCTCCTTTAGGTGTGCTTAATTTACAGTAGGAATTCCTGATTTGCTCCATGACTGGTGGTAGTTGCGACTTTGTGGCTGTAACATCACATTCTGTTCCAACGCATGATGGCGTCACAGACACAGTTTGACCCGGGTTCACAGCTCTGGGTGCTCCCACTTGTGCTATATTTTCTCCTAGTCCGGCAGTCTTGCCTTGTCCACGACTACTTGGGCCATCAATTTGAAGAGATATGTGAACTCTAAATTGTCCTTTAAAATGTGGTGGAGCCTTGTCACTGTGGGACGGAAGGAAAAGAACTGAACGCTAACTGGTCGAGTCCTGCGATGGAATGTAACCGGTCCAAGGTTTTCCCCGCCTTTCACATAATGAGTGCTGGAATAGGCCCCAGTATGTCTGGAATCTGATTCTGGGTAAAGAGTTGAAGATGACATCATTACTTATTTGAGGTAAAACAAACAACAACAATTGTTTACCTCATTGGAAATAAATGACTGCCAAGCTTTAGCCATTATGTGATCAGGGGTATATGCTGGGGACCTCTACGATTCACTGAGAGCAGCAAGTCTCACCATGTCTTCAGAACTAACAGATACGGTACGCTCACCGGTTTGGTTCATTACAATGAACTTACATTGAAATCCAACGACAAAATAAAACATATGGTCCTCATCATTTCTGTATAGTTCATGATATCATGGTGGATCTTTCCTTCCAGCAGCAAATTTTTTTACGTCGCTTTGGATAAAAGCGTCTGCTAAATGACTGTATTGTATTGTATTGGATGACTTGTGTCTCTTATAGTACTGTTAACTTAAACTGCTGTCAAAAACATGCACAGCTAACCACCAGTTTCACTTGTGTTCATAACATGAATTAATAGGGGCGGTATAGCTCAGTGGGTAGAGCGGAGTAATTAAACTCTCCAGATGTGACGTTACAGCATTCTTAAAACAGATGGGTTTTAAACGCAACACTACGCAACACTTTTAATTTTGGTTGTGAGCTGACCCCTGTAACTAATCTAATACCATCAGATAGTTACAGAGCCAGACATCTTTCTTGAATTTATAAAAGTAATACAACTGTGGCATAGCAACATCTCTTCAGTCTTTCAGTTTGCTGGGTGGAAATCTGCTTTACAGGTAGCCAGTTGCCATCTTTAGAGATTCTCCTAACCCGGCAGCACAACATAATTCGCGTCTGGTTAGCCTAGCCGGCGGGCTACCTTGACACCGCAGGTTGACAGTTCAGCGTTAGCTCCGGGCTAACGGTGGACACTTGTTCAGCAAGCTGGATCGGCAGGGAGCTCCGCCTTGTCCTTACACTTTCAGCCAATGACAGTCGTGTTGGACGGCAGTAGTTCATTCCAATTTAAGCCCGACTCTACATATGATTTGAACATTGGGGCAAAGCCTATCCCCTCAGTGGACACGCCGAGGACTCCAGATTACAAACCTACTGAATAGTTTGTGGGTTTGTAGGTTGAAGGTGTATTTTAAGCAAATCTAGTCGGTACTATGACATCTGATTGGCTGAGGTGGACGGAGGCGGAGTGACTGTCTCTTGTAGGTTGGTGAACTTGCAACTCCCCTAGCTAACAGGATCACAAGGTAAAGCTAGCCCTGCCAATGCTAGCCTGCTAACTGATAGAACGTCACCTACTCCCTGTCTGTGTGTTAATTAATCAGTTGGTTAATTAATTAGTTAGTTATTTTATCTCTGTGATTGTTTAGTGTCTGTCCTTGGGTGTGAGGGTTAAGATCCTCACCAACTGTCGCCCGCTCGGAGCTCACGGTCCCGGAGCAGAGACTGGACCTCCTGGCGCTGAGTCTCCAGGCTGGGCGGCTCGGTACCGGTGGATCCGTTGGGAGGGTTGGTGGCGGTCATGCTGACTCATTAATGACGGGATTTGGAGAGTGGAAGAGCAAAGGAAACGCCGGAGTTCAACCCGCAGCATTGACGGATCATTCAGGACCAACTGTGTTTGCGGAAGTAGGAAGTATTTTGGATGATGACGTTATCTCCGCTATAGGCCGCGACTTCCGCCGGAAAGCGTTGATCCACTGGTGCGGAATAATTCATGCTGAGAATTGTGATAATGTGAATAATACAGAATGATAAATATGATTTTTACACAGTGTTCTTTTATAATCCAGCTCCTTCTGACATTAAGTGGAGCTCTGTGACGTGACTCTGAAGTCTGACCTGAAGGGATAGACGTCAGACAAGCGGGAGCAGAGCCAAGTCTTACACTTATGTCTTGATGCTTGTTCAATAATCCAGGTATGGAAATCACCAGGTGACTTCTTCAATCACCTGGTGAGTGACGAAACGTTTCTTAATAAACTTCTGATCCAGTTGAACTGATTCACCTCTTTTTGTGATACTTATGATGCTTTCAACAGACGTAAAGTAACTCATAAGAAACTCCCCTCATAACATCCATATAGGTCAAGCCTCGGCGGGCAACCTTCGCCTCATCATGGTGGAGATGTGTGTGTGTGTATATGAACCTGAGAGCTGTGTTGTCTGGTGTAACTCGGAGGTTAGAAGTGTTCTTCAGGCTAAGGCTGTGAGGGTTTACGACGTACTGCCTCCAGCCAGTCCATGCTAGGTGGCATCCGTACACGACTTTTGGTTCCGGGGAAACCATGCTAACCGCTGCAGGCACCGTGCTGCCCACGTTGTATAGACAACGTTTAGTCATTATTATTTTTATACATTATTTATGTGGAGTAATGTTGAATTTAGAATGCGAGACAAGAGGCTTAAATATGTGCACTAAATTAAATCAAAAAGGCCTTTATCATGAACCCAGCCTTTAGTGGTATGGTTTCACTGTTATTTATCAGGGTGGAGATGCTGCAATGAGATTGAAGATGTCTCCTGGAGGAGAGGAGACATCTCTGAATAAACTGCTGATCCAGTTGAACTGATTCAACATTATTGTGTTTCTCTTACCGGTGTTATTGAGCATGTATCAAGTCACCCATAATCAAGGGTTGTCTAAATATCGCGTGGTTTTAGTGCACTATTCTTTGCCAATCATTTAACGCGTTCTTGAGAAAACCAACCAATGAAACGATATGTTACTGACTCGACAGCGAAACAAGCGAACTTCCGGTCAGATTGGCGGGCTTGACAACAGGGGCAGAGGAGGACCATCATAGACGCTGGGATGAAGGAGTCTGAGTGTGAACAGACACAAACAGGGGAGACGATGGAGAAAGGAGAGAAGTCAGAAGGTGAAGCTCCGGGGAAAAGCTTCAGCAGCGGGTACGAACTACCGTGGGTGGAGAAATACCGACCGCTCAAACTCAACGAGATCGTGGGGAACGAGGAGACGGTCAGTCGGCTGCAGGTGTTCGCCAAGGAGGGAAATGTCCCAAACATCATCATCGCAGGTGAGACGCAACGAAGACGTTTCAGAGACCTGACCCCTGCCGAGGAGCTCTCTACTGCAGAGCCCGGAGTCTCCTCACGTAGAGCCCAAAGACTTCTGTCTCACTATGAGACACATTTACACATGTGGAGAAAACGAAGGGTTTAGGTTAACCAATGATAAAGAAGATATGCAGGTGTTGACTGAATGAAGAATGCACCAATAGGAGAGAAAGGGGTCAGGGTTAATACTCACTCCTGCCCGGGTCACTGAGTTTAGCAACAAGAATAGAGCTGGAGTTGGTCACCGGGTGCTGCAGCTGCTGACTGCTCCTATACAATAGGACCGATTTAGATGCAGAGAACATGTCATTGTATGTATGAACAATGAAAAGTACAAAATTTCTTCTAAAAAAACAAAAAGTTTGAAACGAAAATCGTCTGATTACTTTTATAAGAGAAGCTTTATTCACTTGTCATTGTTCATAGATAGAATGAAATGTGTTCTCTGCATCTAACCCTACTGTACAGGAGCAGTGAGCAGCGACTCCAGGTCTTTTTCCTACTGCCTTGCTCAGGCACACTGGCAGGTTATTAACACTTGTGTTCACATGCATGTCTTTATGATGGTGCAAGGAAACCAGAGCACCCAGAGGAAACCCACACAGACTCGGAGAACATGCAGACCACACTGAAAGACCTGGGATGGGTTTCAAAGCCAGGAAAGCCGTGGGGCAACAGCAAGTGCTAACTACTGCACCTCCACGGGCACTGTACTTTGCTCCTCTGCCCTTTTTTTTATCAGGAAGAATTGTATCACAAGAACAAAAGTTGTCTTCAGTCTTACTAATTTATGTTTCTAAAACAAGGCTGAAGTTGTGCCCCATTACGTGTATGCCTTCTACATTAAATCCTGATGGTTGTGATGATGTTTGCAGGTCCTCCAGGCACAGGAAAAACCACTAGCATCCTCTGTTTAGCCAGAGCTCTACTGGGCCCCGCCATGAAAGACGCTGTGTTGGAGCTGAATGCCTCCAACGACAGGTGAGACCACAGGAAACACTGGAAATGAAAAACCCATTGCCAGAGCTATAGAGAAACCTTAAAGTTGTCGTACCTCTTGAATTTACACCACTATGACCAAATGACAACACAGGAGCATGACATCTGTTACACAAACAGCAGTGCTAAAGTGGTTCTCACCGGTACACAGTACCAGCAATTTTACTCTGATGCACCTTGACTTTCTTGTGCACTAGTAATTATCACAAGCTGCCAAACTTCTTTTCTGTCCTCTCCATATCAAATTCATAATGGCCTGAAAAAAACCTCCATTACCCAGCAGGGCGCTGTGTAACCAGGCCAAAAGTATGGGATGAAAGAAGTAACACTGATTTTCTCTTGAGCCAAAACAAGTCTGACAACAGACTTGTTTGGGCTCAACCTTGTTATTGCGTCAGAACTTGCAGCACAACACTTATCAGTATGGTGTTAACTGACTACAGGGGTATCGATGTGGTGAGAAACAAGATCAAGATGTTTGCCCAGCAGAAGGTCACGTTGCCCAAAGGAAGACACAAGCTTATCATTCTGGATGAGGCAGACAGGTGAGGTAACACTTGATTGTCTTCCTGCCTACTTTGTTTTCAGTGTTATCCAGCAGGTCTTCAGGTGCATTAAGGGCATGTTTCTATTGTTTCTCCCTCTGTATAGTATGACAGATGGGGCCCACCAGGCCCTTAGGAGAATAATGGAGATCTACTCTAAAACCACACGCTTCGCACTGGCATGTAATGCCTCTGATAAGATCATTGAGCCCATCCAGTCTCGCTGTGCTGTGCTGCGCTACACCAAACTGAGCGACGCACAGATCCTGGCCAGGCTGCAGGAGGTGGTGGAGGCGGAGAGGTTGGAGGTGTCTAATGATGGACTGGAAGCAGTCATCTTCACTGCCCAGGGAGATATGAGGCAGGTCAGAAAGTCTTTGCTGCTAACCTCTGACATAAAACATACATTTTCACATGCACCTCTTAAAATGGACAAACCCCAGTATCACAACTGGAGTCCACAGTTAAGTTAGAATGGTTGGATTTGTTTCACTTTACCCAATACCATGCACACCTTTTAGTTTAAATCTGACCCCAAATGAGAACGTCAGCTTAGTTTATCACAGGTTAACAGCACATTGCTTCAAGTTGCTATTAGCTTGTCTACCAGCTACAGAGAGGGAAGAGTTTGGGAGAGAGGGGGCATGTGGTTACTGATGTTAATTATGTATTATGCATAGCAAAGATGCAACATTCAGATCACTGTTTGGTTCAAGGGCATTTTCATTCTTCTGGTTTTGTATTGACAGGCACTGAATAACCTCCAGTCCACCAACTCTGGCTTTGGCTTCATCAGCAGCGAGAACGTGTTTAAAGTATGCGATGAGCCACATCCTCTGCTGGTGAAAAGCATGCTGGGACATTGTGTGGAGGCCAACATTGATGCAGCATATAAAGTGATGGAGCAGCTGTGGTCTCTGGGCTACTCTCCAGAAGACATTATTGGTAACATCTTCAGGGTCTGTAAGACCTACCAGATGCCCGAGTACCTCAAGCTGGAGTTCATAAAGGTGAGTACCTGACTGTAGGCCTGCTCCCTATCTGCTGGAACTTTGCTAGAACAGACGGTGTTTAGACTGATGTTAGCTGTGCACTCTGACAAATTAGATGAAGTGGAAATTTAATTGAATGTATAGTCAGAACATGGAGCTGGCTTCTCCACAGCACCTGACTGTTAACTGTCAACAGAAAACATGGTGTTATCATTCACTAACCTACCCCAGATCATGTCGGTCTGGGATTTTTAACTGGTAGCATTTGAATAAAACTTCCTATCATTTGGGCTATCCTGTTTATAATTTAACATTCACTGATTTCATATTTTCATTAGCACATGACCAAAGACTTAAAGTTTCAAATGATTGTGTGTGTGTGTGTTCACCAGGAGATTGGCTACACCCATATGCGTGTGGTGGAGGGCGTGAACTCACTGTTGCAGATGGCTGGGCTGCTGGGTCGTCTCTGCAGTAAGACGGCTCCTCCTGCTGCCTCCTGATCCGCAAGGAGCCATGCGGTCCCCCTGCAGAGTGCTGGTCTCCTCCTTTTCCTGCATCTTAGTGCAAAACAAAGAAACACATCTACGTGCTGGTGCTCAAGTGTTGAACACAGCTGCGAGCTTAGTGTGTGTCCGATAAATCCTTTTCTCTTTCAGTGAGAGTCCTGTGAAAAACAAGCATTGTAATGGTAACAGTTACAACTTTGGCTGTTTTCAGCATTTCACTGTTGGCTTAAAAATAGATCAGCCTTCTGGACTCAAGAGGCAACTTTTCTTCTGTCAGACCAGGTCACCTGTCGTCACCATTTTATGATTCGATGTGCTTGATGGAATATGGAAAAGACAGTTCCCCTACCAAAATGTCCATAAGAACAAGCAAATATAACTGCATTTGGCAGCTTATCAGTTTCCCACACGTTCAATTAATTTTCCTTTTCTTCAATGCATGTGTTTAGTCTCACAGGACCTTTGGATCACAAGCTGATGTTCAGGAGGGTAAATGATACAACTGTTACATCTGTTGCTCTAGACTCATAAACTGCTAGATGCTGATCTGTAACACCAGCTGGTTAATTTACCTGTACGAGCCAGGATAGATAACATCCATGTATGTTGGTGCTGACTAGCTGTTTCATGCTGGAAGAACACACTAGTTTAAGTTCTACACGTCTGGAAATTGATCAGAGTTTAGAAAGTGGAGGTCTAGTGAACATAAGGCACTGCCACATAACCTTCACAGTGAACTGTTTGTTAACTACTGAACAAGGGTCCTTGTTATATGGGAAATAAAATTACTCTCAAGAAAATTAAGAACCTTTTTCAGCTGGTCTCAACAAAAGAAATCCTATTTAAGGTAAAAACTTCACTTGCTAAATTTGATATTACATTTGGTTTTTCTTGTTGGAATGTCTGAAAATAACGAATGCATTGAGAGAGGTTTGTTTTCGCATGTGGCCATCACCCCCGTGTTGTGGGGATGTTACACAGACGTATATTATGACTGGATCACCTTCTCCAACACTCTGCTGTGGGTTCAAACCCATAACCTCTGGCTCGTCAGTTCCTGACGTGAGCTCTCTACCGCTGAGCTACTGCAGCCCCCTTGTTCAAAATGATAGATGCTAAAACTTGCATCCGGTTGTTGTGAAAGGAAAACTAGATTTTACTTTATTTCCACTCCCCAAACAGTCCTTGCACTGGAGGACAATGGGTTCTACATTTTGGGGGTCAAATGTTAAAGCATCAATGAACTAGAAACTGGTTCTGGCTGTTACCAGTCTGGGGTAAAATTCTGGACAGGTTGTTCGATTGAAACGGCCTGTACAACATCACACCAATGATGAAACAGGATTTGTGGTTCCTGATAGGTGCTACACAACAACATCTTTATTTCAATACAAATGTCAAGTAGGATTCACTCAATAAATAGAACAACTGTATATGGGACAAATTGTATATGGGATAATTTGCTGTCGAGTGAAAATCTCTCATCTCCTTAACTTTTCTCCATTGGTCTTTGCTGGAGACTTTAAAACTAACTGTGTGATCTGAAAAATGCAGGGATGAGGCTCTGTTTAGAATTGGCTTCATGTTTTATCTCAATTCCAGGTAACTTGGAAACGAAAGTTTTTCATCCGACAGCTGAATCTAAAGTAGCAGAATGTCAATAAAAACCAACTGCTCTACAATCCTCCCGGCAACAGGGGGCATCAGCACATCGACCATGCAGCCACAGCAACACAATCCAGAGCAGTCAATACATCAGGATTCCAAGTTGAAAGTGTAATTATTGGAAGACTGATTGTTAGTTACCCCTTTCCAGAAACACAGATATGAAATGACAACTAAGCAGTAAGTGAGGAACACAACACACATGGTTGCAGGTACCAAAAAATGTGGCTTCATTTAATCTCCAGCGGGCCTGAATCTGAGCTGCATTCAAAGAGCCAGCGGCTTGGAGCCCCTTCACAATCAAGAGCAGGCAGTTTAGTGATTGTCAGTCAACATTCATGCCATCATCTTTTAACAAGCCCTGTTAGGAGGGAATAACTCCAAAGTGTGATCCTTGCAGTAGAGGTCCTACCCAAAACCAAACGGCGGTACACTGACACCAACTTACATGTGACAAAACCTGCCTGGCATTTGTATATCACCACACCCTAAATAATCATGTCAGGTTGAGAAGCACATGGGGCCGTATTGGATCATGTTTCCTTGGTGACCAAACTGCATGTGAGCTGTACAATAAACAAACCAGCACTTAATATACATTACCATGCTGTCTATGCAACACAAGATCTGAAAAGTACTGTAAGAACTGGAGAGCAGGGAAAGAGTAAGTTTAAGTCTAAAGGAACAGTAGGAGTCCACCATAAAAAGAAAGTTCACATTGAGAAGGGGTTACACGATAATGCCAGTGTTTCTACCTGAGCTGAACAGGTCTTATTCTAGCCACGAGATCAGAGGTCATGGATTCACCAGTCGGAATCTGGTTCAGTGACACTGACGAGTGGAAGTCAAAGGTCAGCATTGAGTTTCAGAATCAGAACTCGGCTCACTCAAACCATGGTGGCTCAATAGCGAACATCATATACGATACTAATAATAAAAATAGCAGCAATAATACTAGAAGATGGCACATCAAACCATGTGACTAAATCTATAGAGCAGTCTCAAAGTTGGCCTGGAGCATCACCATGGTAACCATACAGCTCTATGGAGCAGAAACATAGCGACAGATGACCATGTTTATGTCCTGACTGGAGAAAAATTGAGTGTTCGTATGTTCTAATGTACCCGGCAGTTATCACTACGGTGACACAGCCTACACTCAGTAGATCAGCTGGCAGGGATGCCTGTAGCTGGATGCTCAGCATTACCCTGGCAACCAGCAAGACTGCAGATTGACAGACTGTGTACATCACCAATACAATCTAATCTACAGTTGGAGGATGCCCCAACATACCAAGTCTGATCAGTCGCTCTAGTAAGTGTAACACGGACCAACATCTATAGACTAGCCAAGGATTCCCAACAACCTGTTGGAAGTGAATAAACAGATTCTCTGGAGAGATTCAGAGAAAACCAACCATAATATGTAAAATACACAAGTCTGTCTGTTGAAACAGGTTGTATGTGTGTGTGTGTGTGTGTGTGAGAGAGAGAGAGAGACAGAGAGAGAGAGAGAGAGAGACAGACAGACAGAGAGAGACAGAGAGAGAGACAGACAGAGAGACAGAGAGAGAGAGAGAGAGAGAGAGAGACAGACAGACAGAGAGAGAGACAGAGAGAGACAGAGAGACAGAGAGAGAGAGAGAGACAGAGAGAGAGAGAGACAGAGAGAGACAGAGACAGAGAGAGAGAGACAGAGAGAGAGAGAGACAGAGAGAGACAGAGACAGA
>OMLC01043971.1:0-11414 GCA_900302585.1 Regalecus glesne
TGACACAAAACAGATCTCATACAAATAAAATGAATAACAGGCTCCATAAGACTTATTGATTTGACCTGAGTGACATGATGAGAGAGATTAATCTGTTGTTTAACATTTGATTACATATTAACAATTTTTTTGTCGATATATTTTTTAGGGGTGGCATGGCTCAGTGGGTAGAACGGTCGCCTGGCAATCGGAAGGTTGCGGGTTAGATCCCCGGTCCTGCAGAGAAGCGTGTCAAGGTGTCCTTGAGCAAGACTCTTTTCCCCTAACTGCTCTGCCCTATGATAGACTGGCGACCTATACAGGGCGTACCCCGCCTCTCGCCCAATGAGAACCGAGATGGGGTCCAGTTCCCCCGCGACCTGATTTCGGATAAGCGGTTGACAATGGATGGATGTATTTTTTATGATTTATTTCCTAACAATACACATAGCTCAGGTGGTAGGGCAGTTGTCCAGTAATTGGAAGATTGGCGGTTCAATCCCCTGTTCTTTCAGAATGCGTGTCAAAGTGTCGTTGAGCAAGATATTAAGCCCCGAACTGTTCAAGCCCTGCAATGGAACGCTGATCTGTCCAGGGTGTTTCCCCACCTTTTGTCCAGTGAGTACTGGGATAGGTTCCAGCATGACTCTGTGACCCAATTTTGGATAAGTGGTTGATGATGGATGGATGGATGGATAACGGCACACAATGTGCTGAGTCTTCATCCAACTGCATTCAAAGGGCTCCTCGGTAGCTCAATGGTAGAGTGGGTACTTTGGGAACCGACAAGCCAGATGTTGCTGGTTCGAACCCACCGTGTGGCGTCAAGAAAGGCATCCTGCTTAATCTTCCAAGCTCCATGTAAGACTGTGTTCACCCCCACAACATGGGCACGGATCTTAACACCTAAGAATGGACCTCTCCCATTTGATAACAGCACACAATATGTTGTGTCTCCTTTTTCTCTTACATTCATTGCACAGCTGCTGTTGTAGTTTCATTTATATTGTGTTAATAATAATAAAATCAAAAGTGTTATTTCCACTGAAGATGGTGCTTTAGGGGAGCGGGGCGTGGGAGTGGAAATCTTGCCCAGGGCGACAGAATGGCCAGAAACACCTCCGAATACATTCATAAACATTGTCAGTGTGCATGCAGGGTTGTGTCTCTACTACACACAGGTGCATGCTGTAGGGAACACATTGAACTCCAATTGACTTTGTGGATCATCTCAGTGGTCTCTGATTCATGTGTGTGCATATATGAGAGAGAGAGAGAGATTACGTTTTGTCATTTTTGCTCCAAGTTGTATAGTAGATACATGGAAACCTCCCTGCTTGTGTTTTCCTCATGTGGTAGCTGACTCCAGGCAGGAGGCAATGTTGGGAGACACTGGTGACACGGAGATAGATGATGCTGAATGTCGGGGGCCAGAGCAATGGAAAGGATGAGGGAGTGGGGTGCTCACTTCTGGTAACTGAGAGCGATGCAGTTAGCAGACAGCCAGTTCCAGACCTCCATGTTCCATTTATACTGTGGTGAAGAGTGCCCTTGATTTATGACTTTGATGTAAGAATTGCTAATGTCCGGCTTGCGCTGGCACAGGGCTGGGAGACACTGACACCCTCCATTTTGTCAGCTCTGTCTGAACAAAGACACAAGTAACGTGCCGCCGGAAAGTCACTGAAAGTTTCAATTTGAAATAAAGCGGGTGTGTCGCTCCGTGGGTTTGCGTGGTTAGATAACGTGCTTGTGAGAGAATCTCTGAGTGTGTGTGTGTGTGTGTGTGTGTGGGGCAGTCTGTTTTGCAGAGACTGCCTATGGCTGTAACCTCTTGAGTTGACATTGAGATCTGTGCTGTTGCCGTTTACTAGAGTAAAGCATGTATAATGGGGGGGCAAAGAAGCCAACACCCCCCACGCACACACACACATACACGTGTACGCGCGCACACACAGACACATGCGCACCCCCCCACACACACACACACACACACTCAGCCAGAGGGCCCCTCCACAGCTCCATGTTTGATTCCTATTCTTTTATTTTTAATCATTCCTCTATCTTTTCAGTTGAGAAATATTTCATGTTTGGAGAGCGCCAAGTTATAATCACTAATTAGTCCTCCAGGCTCTCTCTCTCTATCGTTCTCAGTGCCTATCGCTCCATCTCTCTGTGCCAAGCATAGCCCAATTAACACTTTACGTCACTCTGTCTGTTTGGACTCCGGTTCCGCTGGAGCTTCAGACGTCTGCCCCGGCCTGTTGACCAAACTGGCTGAGGGAACCAAATACATGGCGCTGCCAAAATATATTCTATTCGTTCTAATCGTGAATGCAGTAATTTGCTTGTCAAGTCATGTAATTATGGAAAAGTCTTTCATCTGCAAATGAGACTGTACACGGCCATTTGGAAAATATGTGTGCGTGTGCCCTATTCATAGCTTAACATTTCTAAGGATCAGCATCTCATGGGTTGTCAGTCATGCAGCTATTTGTGCCTAAGCCACCATTAGGTTTTGGTCTCGTCTGGGAAAGTCTGCTGTGTGAGTTGGGTGTCTGAGGGAGGAGCATCTCTTTTCTTCTTTCCTCTACTCCTTCTTTTCTTCTGCTTCCTTGCCTTTCCCGCTCCTTTCCATTTACTCTCCTCTCTCCTCATCCCATCCTGGTGGAAAGCCCCTGTCCCATTTTTTTCCCTGTCGCCCAGACCCGGTATTTATCCTGCGCATTGTAATTTGACACAAAATATTGTTAACTGCAGACAAATAAATATATTTAATAGTGGGAGCTGCGTGCCGGGCCTGTGTCGTGCACGTGCATTTGTGTCTTTTTAACATCCTGTGACACATAGCAGGCCTATGCAATAACAGAGCCAAACGGCCAGCAGCGTCTTCAATAATAGATGGTCAGGCTACGGGGGAGAAAGTGCTGCATGTATCCCTAAAATTTCAAAAAGCCACGTTTAACCCCTGCAACATCCGATGTCCTTTGTCTCATACATCTGTATTACTAAGACTCAAATGATGACAGGTTTGTGCACTGCAAGCTATTAATAATAGTGATAATAATAACAATGAGAAAAATAAATATTAATAATAATAATCTCCTTTATAGGGACAGTGCATATTAATGAACATTTAGAATGTAAATACACCAGATTTAGCCACCAGGCTAATTTTCATGAATCATCTACAGAGGTGAGATGCAACCCTTGGGCTGCATCCTATCAGTTGTCATTATGTTCAGGAATACAAAAGCTCCAGAAAAAGGATGTACACAGATATCCCCTCCCAGGTCCTTTCTGTGTGGAGTCTGCATGTTCTCCCCACGTCTGTGTGGATTTCCTTCAGGTGCTCCGGTTTCCTCTCACCTTCAAAAAGACATGCATGTTAGATTTAATGCTCCTTCCTGGCCCTGCCCCTGAGCAAGCCAATAGGAAAAAGAACTGCTCCTATATAATAGGATGGGTTAAATGCTGAGAACAAATTTCATTGTATATATGTGACAAAGGAATCAAGTTTCATTTCTTAGATGTCTGGAGACGGAGGTTTTACAGCTGTCAGAGGAGTTGGTGGTGTTATGCACAACAAAATGAGAAATGGCAGACCTCTTCATAGACCCAGGACTCATGATAACCTGTTCCTGTTGTCATGAAACTAATGTTCTCTACAGCTTAACAGGCGTCATATGGCCACACAATGTGACAAAAACGAAGAAATCGATCATATAGTCGCTGAGTATTCTGCTACAGAAAGATGAATAAACTACTCCTGTGATTTTCAGAAGACTGAGCGCTCACAATATGAATTAATCTTTAGTTTATAGTGAACGTAGGCTTTTATTGACTTACATTTGTTAGTAGCATCTATACTTGCACCTCAGGCCATGAACATCCAGTTTTGTAGAGCATTGTGTCAGATGCAGGATTGTATTATTTTCTTGCTGAACATTTGACACTTAGTTGTGATGAAAATTCAGGTGAAACGTTTAGGTCGTTTCAAAGTAACCAAGCCATCCCACCCCTAAGAGGGAAGTCACTTCTCCATTTCTTTAAGATAACACCATTATTGAGCGATATTTTCTTCTCTGACTTTATATGTTGCACTTGGTAGCTGACAAATCTGGATATTCCACATTTTCAGTTTGCTTGTTGATTTAAATATGTTTTGACAAAATCAAAAATTGAGAACAGCTGGCTGAAATCGACAGATAGTCTTCAGAGTGGTATGCCAAGTAATTGGCCCGTCTTTAAAGCTTTGAAGGTCGAGAGCTTGGAATTTGTGATATATGTTTATATTATGTATCATCCTGTAGAAAAAATATGTTTCAAAGACGTTCTTAAAGCTCTGTGAGTGGTCACGAGACTGGAAAAGAGCTGTATAAATAGGAGTCCATATGTTGCCATGCTTTGTGGTATGTGGATTTAACACAATATGCTAAATAATCAATTCATGAACTTAAACTAGCTGGTATCCATCCATCCATCCATCCATCCATCCATCCATCCATCCATCCATCCATCCATCCATCCATCCTTTGTCAGCTGATTATCTGAAGTCGGGTCACGGGGTCATGCTGGAACCTATCCCAGCACTCATTAGGGAAAAAGCAGGGAAACACCCTGGACAGGTCAACATTTCATCTTAGCTGGTCTACGATGAGTAGAAACAGGTACTCAAGCTGTCTGATCCGCTAGCTGCCAATTAACCAACATGTCCTTGGTTGAATATCTGATAGATACAAGACTGGAATGAGTAAACCATATTCCTTTGGGATAACACAGCAGTCCAAGTCATCCCCAGTGATTTGGGGTGTTCCGATCTCTGGACTGCTTTTCCACTGAGGTGAAACTGCATTTGAGGGAAGATTTTTGGGAGCTGCTGGACTGATCTCATGACATGCAAATCTTTGGAATAGAGACTTGATCGACGACTAAAAGGCAAACGCTGATAAATCACAGCTTTGACGGTTGAGTTTATCAGCTGACAGCCAGCCGCCTTCGCAATGTTAACCCTAGTTATCTGATGTTACCACATCTGGTATAAACAAATTTATATGGAGCTTCATGCCTCCACCAATATCCTGGCATAGTGAGCAAGATGGAATAAGTTTACCAGTCTGAAAACTCCTGTGGAGCTCTTGGCTGCTGAACCAGTTCATTCTAATCAAGAGTGCACCATAATTGATTCTGTGGTTGACACATGTTATGTCTCACTGCATTGCATTGTGTGATCCCAGTGCTAAAAACCAGTTGGAGCAGTTTTATTATGTTTATTATTTATTCAAACACCATTCATGTGCAAAATTATAGAATTTCAATGGATTCCACGGATACCTAACCACTAAATGTTTTGTGTGTGCGTGTGTGTGTGTGTTTTCAACGGTCTGTGTGCTTGAAAGTAGTATTTTTAGTCTGCTATGTGATGTCTGAATAATCTACTCAGGAGTCTGAGTCTAGCTGTCCACTGTGCTCGCAAATCAAACTGCAGTTTTTTAATAGCTGCACATACGCCGAGTACCCAAAACATTAAAACCACCTGTTTAATATTATGCAGGTCTCCCTCATGCTAGCAAAACAGCTCTGGCACATTTAGACATTGACTCCACAAGACCTCTTAAGGTGTCCTTTGGTATCTGGTACCAGGATGCTACTATCAGATCCTTTTAGTCCTGTACATTGTGATGTGGGGCCTCCATGGATTGGATTTGTTTTTCTAGCACATCCTACAGATGCTTGATCAGAGTGAGATCTAGGAAATTTGGAGGCCGTGGAAATACCTTGATCTCTTTGTCAAGTTCCTCAATCAATTCCTGAAGAATTGTTGCAGTGTGGCAGGTTACATTATCCTGCTGAAAGAGGCCACTGCCATCAGAGAGTACCATTGCCATGTAGGGGTGTACTTGATCTACAACCATGTTTAAGTAGGTGGCATGTGTATGTGTAACATCCACATGAGTGCCAGAACCCAAGGTTTCCCAGAAAAACCTTGTCCAGAGCATCACACTGCCTCCATCAGCTTACCTTCTTCCCATAGTACATCCTAGTGCTGTCTCTTCCCTAGGTAAACAACACACAGACAACCAGCCCTCCACAGGATGTAAATGAAAGCAGGTTCCTCAGACCAGGTCACCTTCTTCCACTGCTCCATGATCCACTTTTAATCCTCACATGCCTGTTGTAGGTGCTTTAGATGGTGGAAAGGTTTCCTCATTAGCACTCTGACCAGTCTGTTGCTACGTACCCTATACACAGTAAGCTACGAAGCACACTTCTGACAGCTGGCTAGGATAGACAGGGCCTGGGGTGGCATGGAACAGGAGGTAGGGCGGTTATCTTATAGCAGAGGATTGGTAGTTCAATCCCTGGCCCTTGCAGAACACATTTCAAGGTGTCCTTGAGCAAGACACTGAACCCTGTGCTGCTCCCCAGGCACTTCAGCTGCTCACTGCTCCTATACAATAGGGTGGGTTAAATGCAGAGCACACCATTGTATGCTTGTACAATGATAAATAAATAAAGCTGCTTCAGCAGTGGCAGACTGGCCATCTGGAATCTGGGCAAATGCTAGAAAGGCCGTGGCGGACAATTGGCTATTTGGGCCACCCAAAATGAATTGATATGAAAATAAACAATAGAATATCAAGTCATCATCGTACATAGTGCATCAAATCCAAGAATCCTCCCTCTCCTCATTCTGCAAAAGGCTTCTAGGTTAGAGGTGCTGTGGTAATATAAGCATGGCATAGCTCCTTCTAGGAATAGGGCAGTGTGTCACGTGTTTGCATAGAGTGGGAGAGAATGGGTGGCAGAGAAGTGATGCTGAATGCCAGAAGACTAGAGGCGAAGGTTCTCAGTAAGTTGTCAGTCTGGCAGAAAATGTACAGTATAGGCTACAGCAAGGCTTTTCCTACCATTATACGACTTGGGCATAGGACTCAAGCTGTATGAGGTACTGTCTAAGCCAAATGTATGTAAAATCTATTTGAAGAGTATCACAAAGACCTTCCCTGGATCTAATGGTTATACTTGGTCCCCAATGGTTTAAGTAAGTTTGGTCTTTAAGCTTATCGGGTATTGTTTATTTATTATCCGCCTGAGCTTTTCCAACTTAGTCCATACATACAGTAATGAGGAATAGAAAGCCACTTTATTTGGTCTTTGTACTCTTACAATGAAAATTTAGCACATCCTATTGTATTGGAGCAGTGGGCAGCTGGAGTTAGGGATTCAACGTCTTGCTCAAGGACACTTCAACATGCTTTTTGAAGGAGCCGGGGATCAAACCAGCGACCTTTCTATTACTAGACACTCCAGCTCCAGAACCACGCCACCCCTCGTGATAATAATCGTGGTCCAAAATGATGAAAAAGAACAGATTCTTAATGGAAAAAAATCAGATTTTTTTGGAGAGGACCCCCAATCCCCCTGCTAAGCACATGCACCTAAGTCCTCTGCCAGCAGAGAGAAAACACTGCAATTTTAATCAATTCTGATGTGCATGAAAATGTTGGATGTTTGTTACATAAGCCATGCACAACAACACAACAGCACCGATGCTGTTGTATTTCTAGGAAAATCCTGATCTGACCTGTGTTGGCTGTAATACACATTCTATAGAAAAACTGATTGTACTTCAATAATAACAGGTCTTCTAAACCTTGGCTAGAGCTCCAGTTGAGGTGGGTGCTGGGTTTGGTTATAGGGTTATTGGCCCAATAGATACCAGTACCAGCATCAACTTTCTCAGCAATTTGCCTTGGATTGGTTCTTCTGTGGGACCAGACCAGGCAGGGTGGGGGAGGTGGCTATACTATACTAGGCAGATGGCTGTAACGTTTGGCCTGATCGGTGCATTCTTCCGTTTGCTGTCTCTCGCCTCGTCTCTCTCTCTTCTTCTCCCTCTCCTTCTCTCTCTGATGTATGGAACGTCTATTCTCATGTAGAGTGGGTATTTGTTAAAGTCATGCTAATTGAATTTCCCTGATACTTTGGGAATTAAGCAAAGTGGTAGTTTTTTTTACCACATGCACTTGCGCAGGCATTCGTGTTTATGTGGTTGTGCTTCGTGTCTGCATATTCAACGCTTGCCCTGTGCTAGATTGTGTATTGTTATGCAGTGATGTCATATTTCAAAGACCAGCTCAGTAACAGCAGACGATACATCATCCTCTTCCCTAAGTCCCATGCTCCATGAGAGATAGTACCTGATGAGGTTACACTGTTTGAATGAATAACATGAAGGAGCAGAGCAATGTTAAAATACGTTCTTTTTTGTTGTTGGAGGACTTCTTGATTCCAAACCAACTATACACAAGTAAACAAGTACCAAGTCTTAATGAATACGTGTCCAATTATGCATTTGCTGGTCTGTCTGTGTGTGTGTGTATGTTTGTGTGTGATTGTCACCTTGTGGTGGAGAGGCTTGCATGGCCCTGAGATTCTGAGAGGAATGTCATCTGGAGCTATGCTCCTGGTGAGGTCAAGGGGGAGGTCCCTGACAAAGAGCATTCCAGCCAAGACCTCTAACAGTTGGAGGATGATGGCTGGCTTGAGGGAAGCATCACAATGGCTGGGAGGGCAGATGAAGACTGGAGCAGAAATGGGCCCCAGTTATCGTGGACTCCATGCCACTGGATCCTGACCCAGATCTGTCAAGGGCCATGTGGTGGCTGTCTGTGCACCAGTCTCACCATGTTAGAGAAAGTCACGCACAGCCCCCCTCCCCCCAACCACACACAGGACAGTCATACTTGTTTCGAGTGACCACTGAAGATGGTGATGACGATGTGTGTGTGCGTGGGTGCATATGTGTATCTGTCCAGAAAATTAAGATTAATATCACTGACTACTATGCATATGTATGTATGTGTGTGTGTACACATACATATATATATATATATATATATGCGTGTGTGTGGGTGCATTTGATAAATATGTTATGGGTGGCAGCATAGATCAGGATGTAGGAGGTTAGGCGGTCATCTGGTAATCAAAAGATTGGTGGTTTAGTCCCTGGACCCTGCAGAAAGTGTATAAGTGTCCTTGAATAAGACAAACAAACCTCACTGCTCTAGCCCTGCGATGAAATGGTGACCTGTCCAAGGCACTTTGGCCACATAGTGCACATTATGTATCCATGCCGGAAGATGGTTTACTCCTCCAATGCTCCTCTTGATCTTTGTCTCACCTTCCTCTTCAAAAAAAGTTTTTTTAGAAATGAAAAAGTATTTCTCCCAGAGCTTTTCCGTATCTGAATGGAGGGTATGAGAATAGTAGTACTTGCCATACTTATTTATTGTATTTGACTGTATATATGAGAATGCTATGTGATTGTAAAGGCCTCTGGGACATAGCTGTCATTTAGGGCTACAGGAAAAAAATGATTTGCCCTGACCTTTGACTCGCTATGACTCGATTTCTTGTTTGTGGTAATCTGTGTTTGATGTGAGAGTACCGTATTGCTTGTTGACGCAATTTAATTTCTATTTCCCACCCATGATGGCTACAATTTTCAAGTGCAATTCAACTGAGACGCCCCAGCCAATCAGACATTAACACTATATTCTCTCGAGACATGTCGGATGGCAATCTGTTTACACAACGTGGCTGTAAAATTGTTACACCCAGCGAAACATCATCACCCTCGGAGTCGTGCTTCTCTCGCTATGGCCTGAGCATACAGGCTTTACGACTGTCTTCTATAGAGCCAGGGTGGGTGATGGACGACTCAAGTAAAGATCAGTTCAGTCCACATTCAGCTCAACCTGAAATAAATCCATACCTTTTAGTACTGATGCAATAGAAGAGTGAGTCTTTCGCAGTTTCCAAATTCTGCTGATTCCTGATTTGTGCTTATGACTCCATCAAAGACAATAAGCATACGGGTAAAAACCTTGCTGGGTTATTGAAAAATAAATGCATTTTAGCCAGAGGAAAAAACAACAACCTGATTTCATTCGGCTGAAGTCTCAGATGTAAGGCTGGATTCAGTTGTGATGGAGTTATCTCCCTCCATGTTATTTTATTTCTTATCTCTTTTCTCTCAGTCATCATTTGTCCTTGACACCTAGTCAAGAAAGGAAAAAAAAGGCATAATATTGTTTGGCTGTTTCAAAAGTTCAATTTCTGAAAAAGCAGCTAGGTTTCTTTTTTGTTCACTCTCCCTTCTGCTTGAACCTCAGAGATAGAAGAGAAAAATTCGTCAGAGCTGGGAATGTAGTTTGAACTCCTTTGTTGAATCGTGTGAAAAGCGTGTATTTGTCAGTTTTTGCAGAACCCTGACAGCAAGAAACCCAGAGAGAAAAACGTTTTCAGGTCTGCAGCCCCAGGGCCTGAGCCTCTGCTGAGAGAGAGGTCCAAACTAAGCAACAGCTCAAGTCAGTCACTCGAGAGGTGTTTATGATATTTGGTGTTTACCTTTATGCTCATAATTGTTTTGTTTTTTACTCCGCCTGTCTATTTTGTATGGAGCCTGCAGAGCTGCGGCTGCTAACCGAGCTAACCCAGTGACTGCAGACATTTTCTGTGTCTCTGAACCAACGCTCCATCCTTGAAAGTGTGTTTTTGAGGCTTGAGGATAGTAAAATATGTATGGCTTCAATGGGTGTCTCAGATTTTCCCTCAGAACCACAAATAAATGACATGAAATCTTTATTTGACAGACAAACAGAATTAGGAATCGATTCGGAGTGAGTGCTCCACGTGAGCCGTTCACATCGTACGACGGATCACCACATTTGTTTGTTTCCCCCGAGACTGAGGCAAAAGCCAGCGGTGCTGTTTATTGAGCCTCCATCCATGCATCGTCAACTGCTCATCGGGTTGCAGAGTCATGCTGGAGCCTATCCCACCACTCATTGGGCCAACACTAGGGAACACCTTGGACAGGTCACTGTTCCATTACAGGACATGAGCCGTTAGGGGCTCGGTGTCTTGCTCAAGGACACTCCGACACATTTTCTAACCGCCAATCCTCCAATTACTAGATGACCGCCCTTATCTCCTGAAACCGCCCCACCTGGAGACATATGCCCGAATACAGACCCACCTGTAGTTTTTATAGCGGTCTGAATAGGAACTTACAGATCGCCACCGAGACCCATCTTTCAAATTTATTCATTAAACTCCCAAATGCTCCCCTTAACGAATGTAATTAGAATATGGTAATGAGAGAGGGCTGAACCAGGGAGTGTTGTAATACGCTTAGCAGCACAGGCAGAGAGACGGAGAAACAGAGGAAAGAGAGAGGGGGGGGAGAGAGAGAGAGAGAGAGAGAGTTGGAGAGACACACACAGAGGCTGACTGACAGGGTGCCAATTTATGTCCTGTTGTAAACAAGTATTTATTCCAGCGAGAGGGAGTACAAACAAGATCTCTTTTTCTCTCCCCTCTCCCCCATTTCTTCCTCTCCCTCTTCTTTTGACTCCCTCTCCCCT
>OMLC01043979.1:0-10362 GCA_900302585.1 Regalecus glesne
GGGGGGACAAATTGGGGAGAAAATGATACTCATAAAAAGGTCTGAAAATAATAGATTGTGCACAACCTTTCTGCCCTCCTAGACCTGAAACAATCTCCCACACAGTATTCTGGTACAATCCCCCTTGTTAATCTGCAGTAGTGGAGACCGAGGAGCCTTTACTGTCCAAAGTCTGCATTTCTGCTGATAAGGTTCCTTAGCAACACTCCAGAACCTGGCAACGAATTCCTGAAATAAGCTGTTGGTCTCATTTTACTGACTACCATCAGTTGGCTTGTTTTAAGTGGAAATAGGCAGAGCCATTCAGGCTACTTTACAACCTGGATTGTTCCCTGGTGTCACCTGAGAGGGTCCCTCTTGTTGATTGTTAATGTGCTCAAGGAGAAAAATGACACAGGATTAACTTTGTTTCTAAGCCTGCATGTCTTTTTGTGAGTGCTTTTATCTAAATGAGAAACTAAGGGAAACTTTATTTTCTCCATTTAGTGCTTGTCTTGGTACATGAAGTTGGAATGTGTTGCACACAAACATTCTTAAAAACTTAAGCAACACACAGCAGATGCAATGACCTCTTAAATGGAGTCGCTCGAGAGATTAAACATGAGGTCCACTTGTTGATTCGCTTATCTAATATCAAGGATAAGGTAGGCTTTTGCAGCGACGAGAAAATGTGTGACGATGTGAAATGACCAAGGCGTCTTGGCTTGAATGTCAAAGGGATGTAACAGTGTTGTACATGCAGTTTCTTTCAGCGGCATAGTCAGGCCGTCTGAACATGTAGTTCAGACGGCCTGTCTGTTCCTCATTTGCAAAGTTACAGCTGATTCCAAACTTTATCTGTACCAAAGCAGCTTGTATTAGCCCATAGCTTACATATTTTGCTCTTTGGCATGGCTGATCCCAGTGGGAACCTAACTCTTATTCATCCCTCTTAGAAGTCTTTAAATACATCCCTTCCCAGGGAAGTGTAATATTTGAGTGACATAGCTCCACAGTTTGAGTAATATTTTTGGGGCCCAGAAGCTGCAGTAGAAACTCTTAACAGGTAGGGGAAAAAAAGGAAGAAACCTCAGGGAGCGCAAAAGAGGAAGGGTCTCCCCCCCAAGATAGACAGACATGCATGGATGTTGAATATGCCGAATGAAACACAATTTGCAGGATCAACACTGAGAGAATAACAGATTGATAATGAATTACAAGAGATATAATAGAAATGATAATGTTAATAATCTCCGTTATAGGGACAGCACGTATTAATGAGCATCTAGAATGCAACTACACCAGATCTGGGCACCAGGCTGATTCTCATCATATGAAGAATGCAAGGGTCTAAGGAAAGGATGTTGTGTTATTGTAAAGCCCACTGAGGAAAATTTGTAATATGTGATATTGGGCTTTATAAATGAAATTGACTTGACTTGACCACATATGTCTGTATTATTTCTCACCTCTGCAGGACAACCCGGAGCTCTCTCAGAATGGTTATGCACCGAGGGCTGGGTACGTCTCCTTCGCTAGCCATCTTAACTGCATCCTCGGGAAGCTTCTGAAAAGCATATTCAATAAGGAATAGCTGATTAGCTTCAGCGTCAGAAAGAAAGCCTCCTGACTCACTTCATATTCACCAAACAACTGTGGGTCAAAAGCTACACTTGATTCAAAAGGAGAAGATAATAACATTAATCGGAAAAGCAGTTGTGACTTGGTTGATGACAACGGATGTCTCCACATTTTCTGGGGGGGCAAACAATCTTACTATCAGAAATCGTCCAGGTTAGTCCACTTTAATGGAGCTGAGCTCTGAGCCAAGACCTGGGCCCAACATGGTGGAGTGACCTTCTGTCAGGGCTGCAGACTTGCTCTCAGTAAAACATTTAGTTTTCCTATCTTTCTCGCTTGATCCAGAGATAGTCTCTAAACTTGACTGATATGGATTTGTGGCGTCACCCAGCTAACTTGCATCTCTGTTGGTGAGTTACCTAAACGCTCGCGCTAATCACACTTGACATTACATACACTCTTGGCTATGATATGACGACTGTTCAGTGCTCTCAAGATACCTGAAGGTTGACTCATGAGTTTATCTGGTAACTATGCACACTGTACTTTAAAGAAACATTATTAGACAAACTGGAAAAGGACGTCAACTAGCGTACATGTAAATGATATTCCATTTCAAATCTGTTTTAATCATCAGAAATTGGAATTGAAAAGTCGACAAGCTATCGGGAGATTGAGCTCTTAAGGCCACTGCGGCATGGGTGTTTGCAAAAATAGGAGTGATTCTTTATTTCATCGAGGTGATCCTGATGTCTTGTTCACTCCTACTGTACAATACAGTACAATAGAGAGCTGTGCTAATTCAATTCAAGCTACCCTCTACTTAATTCTTCATTTTCAAGCTGAGTTGGGTTCTTGATAGGTGCATAGGAAGGTATGTCATTCTGTAAAAATCTGTGCTACTGTAGCAGAATAGTCCCGGAGTAGACCTTGTGGAACAAAAATACCTCCCCTGGCCAGGAGGGATTCAACTTTGGTAGATGTTTGATTTCCCGGGTGGGACATCCAGGTTTAAGAATGTCACTCTAGACCGACCTCCTGCTCCCTATGGCACACCCCTTGCCCCTGCTCAGTCCAACTTGATTTGATATCGTTTGAAATTGTCATCTGTAAGGTTGTGTGAATCTATTCAACCTGTTGTGCAGCCTTGCACTCCCCCCGCTTCTCTCTGAGGCTTTCCGAGATGAGAGCTCCAGCTGGATCCTTGGCCTTCTGGGCCATCAAGCTCCAGTTAAGATGCCTCTGTTCTCTCTCTGTGAGACGGATCAGACCTTGCAGCTTTGACATTTCCTCCTGGACACAGTGTAAAGCAAAAGTATAATGGGAACTATAGCTGAGCCATTTTTTTAAACTCGTTTAAAACTCAAGAGATCTACATATTAAATCCTAATGTACAAGTATCTCTCTTTTCCAGAACCTGCCAGGTCAACACACTGGAAATTATTTGGTAATTGTGCTTTTGCACTGGCCATTCTGTATGTTACAGATCTAAAAATTTACTGATCAGCTAACTGCAAAGCTCTTCAGCCATGCTCTTTTCCCTTATCATTTCCTTCCATCTTCCCCCACTATAGGTCCCTACTTGCTGTTCTCACCAGATGTGCCTGATGTGGACTTGGCTGCAGCATCTCATATAAAAAGGTTGTATTCATTCAAAACTGTTAGTGTTCAGATCGGGATCTGGAGAGAGTCTATTCCCTGTTAAATTTTCTTCAATAGTATCAAAATGGTATTTAGCTAAAGTACATGGAGAATAGATAGCCACAGCGCATAAATCCACACATTAAGATCTGTGCAGCTTTCATTTAATGAGCTGAGGAATGACCAGTCAGCAAGGCCTTCACTAGAGTATGCTTGATAAACATTGGACGGGCCCAGTCATTGCCAATGTCAATTATGCTGAGACAATGACATGAGTAAAAGACCACCTATCCTATCTCGCTATCTCATTGGTTGATTTTAACTGTGTAAGTTAGCATAAGGCTGTGACTCAAATCAAGAAGTGAAACTGGATGCATTGGTGTGATTCCTGTGGAAATTTTACAGATATCTAAAAACGTGGCTCCATCAAGTACTGAAAGCATAGATAAGTAAATCATCTAACCTTGACCGTGATAAGCTTACAGAGCAGGACAGCCTTCTCTTTCTGTGTATCAGAAGGGTTGGACATGTCTTTTGCCCCATGTGCTGCCCCTCCTCCAGCCAAGGTAGCAGGTTCAGGGCTCAGTTTGCTCTCTCCTCCAGGCCCAGGTCCAGGGAGACAAATGGCTGCCTGGTCCCTCTTCAGGCGTTCAATATGCTGGCGAAGAGCAGTCTCCCTCTCTTTCAACTCGGACTCACTGTGTGGTGATTATGATATTATGTTTTTTAAAGTTGAACAGCAAAATAGGTGATCACTCAGAATAACTTTGTATTGATTTGCAGTGACCCTTCCCTCTAAGGGGATAAGTATAGAGCCCCACAGCATCACCCCCCCAGACCCCTTGACTGTAGGTGTCAAGCATTCAGGGGTTTCCTTTTACTTGTCACCCACCAAAATAATTTTATCCATCTACCCATCCAGCCCATTTGCTGCCCATCCAGCTGCAGTTTTCAGGTGTTGTCAGGCTTCTTCATCCTACCCCTGCCTTGTGTGACTGTGTCTTTCAGTCTCCTCTGCACCCTCTGCTGTTGAGAAGGAAGTTGACAGCTCTTCAGTTCCTGGGCTCCTGTGTCGAGACTTTGGACTGCCATGTTGCTCCCTGTCACTGACCTGCTCTGAGAGGAGAAAATCTTACTGTGAGTCTAACTCTCTGTGTTGTGTGTGTGTGTGTGTGTGTGTGTGTGTGTGTGTGTGTGTGTGTGTGTGTGCGTGTGCGTGTGTGTGTGTGCGTGCGTGTGTATGTGTGTTTGTGTGTGTACATATGTGTTGGTACATGCATGTTTGAAGCTGTAAACAACTGGAGATGACTGGCATTTAACCACCTGCTGAATCTGTCCAGACTGGAATGCCTTGCTGATTCTTTGCCTCATACAGCAACAGAAGCTGACTGTAGGCCTCCTCACACTCCTCACTGCCAATCAAGACCACACAAAGACAAAAATCCTAAATGTACAAAGAGACTTAAGTATGAATTAAAACATGAATTATGTTAAGATTTATTTGTTGTGGTTTGAATGCTTAGATTTGTTTATCATAGTGGAAAAGGAATGAGGTCACGTGAATGTGTAGGCACATATGTCCACAATCTTCAACACGTTTCATTGTACTTTGCTTGGCACATATGTGTTTTATGTGTTTACCAATATCTGAGAGCCATCTCCAGGGCAGATCGATCATCCTCATGTCTGCTCAGGGTCAGGCTGATTTGCTCCAATTCCCCTTTCCTCCGTTCAAGAGCTCCGGTCAGACACTCGTTCCGAGCCTTCAGCTTCTCAACGCGCCTGAAAGAAGCATCAGGAATGAGAATTAGACAGATTGTCTATATTGAGTAATCTGGTTTACGCTTCAATCCCATGGGCCTAATCCTTTTCCCTAGATTTGCATGGTTTTATTCTGTACCGTCACAGAGAACATCTCCTTAGGTGTCGAATTTTAACTGCGAATATAAGGTACGACTTTCTCTTCTTCAGTCTCACCACTACCAGCGTTCCTCCTCTGCAGTTTTCTGCGTGAATTTTAGCACCGCATATTTTTTTCTTGAGAAAGTACTACTCGACAGTTAACACTAAAGTGTGCAATTGTTAAAATGTTTATATTTATATTTATATTGCCTATAATCAAACAGGAGATTGATCAGCATATACATCAACAGGATTGTTACTTTAAGAATGCATTTACAGGATCTTTCACATGTCTTTAAATTGGCCCCATCAGACTCACACCTTTGCAATCTCTCTGTCTCACTTCCAGGGCTGACAAAGGGGCTTGGACAGGAACTGCCCAGGTAGGCCCTCTCTGAATTAGGGGACGCCAATGGAGAGATGTCCTTCTCAGAAGGGGTTTGGGGTTTTTTGAAGAGCAATGGAGAACTGGGAAATGGAGGAGAGGACCAGCCTGGTCTCCCAGCTCCACCACCAGCAGTGCCTCTGGTGCTGTACGGTGAAGAGGGACTGCATAAAGACCTGGCCTTTTCAACATCCACCAACTGAAGCACAAAGGGGAAGTAAATTAATTAATATTTGAACTTGATACTTGCCATTCCTGAGTATGAACCTAAAACATGGCACTTCATGTGCTTGCCGTTTACTCAATAATGATCATAATCATAATAATCAATGATAGTAATAATCTCTTATATATGGACAGTGCATATTAATGTACATTTAGAATTTGAATATACCAGATTTAGCCACCAGGCTTATTTTCATCTGTTGTCCCAAGCCATTCGGAGTTCAGTGTCTTGCTCAAGGACACTTTGTGAAGGAACCAGGGATTAAACCACCAATCTATTGACTACTAGACAACCACCCCACCTCTTGAGTTAGGCCTACCCAATAAATATGACTATATTGATCAATGTTACAATATCAAAAAACCTATGCAAACATACCATATTTAAGAATTACGCCAATGTTCACATTGAAGTGTCTGGTAGGGTGAAGTATATTATCAAACCAACATTTGCTTTGAATAATTACTCCATCAAATATTTCAATCATGAGTCTGGGAGAAATTGTGTGTAGTGGATTTTCATTATCATTCCTTTAAATTGTACAAATGTGTTTTATGATGTGATCATATCCTCATTTCGTTACAATGCAATACCATGGAAATATGATAAACGGTAGTGTTGAATTATTTCCCTACTCTACTTCCAATGAGTTCTGACATTCAGAATCAGCCAATGGATAGCTTAATAACAGAAACTTAACAACACACCACAAACATTTTTATAACTTGCATGGCTTTTGCTTCCGGGATCTGGAGGAGATTGAGGTTTAAAAAAAGGCTTGAAAAAGCCTTTTCACTGATAAGACCTGTAGGCCATGCTTTGGTCAGAGGCTAATAAACCTGGAAAAGGATAAAGAGAATCATTATTGTATCTAGCCTTTGGCTGTACGAACTGCTGACACCAACAGTGTGTCAGATGGTTTTAATTTCTGGTTTTAGAGTCAGAACCAAACCATTTCCCCTTTTTGTAAAACAAGAGCCAACAAAATAATCAAAGGAGCAAGATCAGCAGCATTAAAAACACAAGCCACAACAACAGCAAAGGTCATAACACAACACGTTATTTTTTACTACATACCTGACATTGGAAAAATCCTGCAAATTATTTGCCTATTCACAAGGCTAGTGGTAAGACCATAGCAACAAACAACAACAATTAAAATTCATGGCAGAATAGCTAATCAGCAGGCTTTGGCCAACTCACCATCTCTTTTCGTTTATGCCTGTCTTCTTCCGTATGATTCAAGAGATCTTTTGCTCCATTTAGCTCTTCCTGGCAGCTTTTCAGGGTGCGTTTCAGAGCACATTTTTGCTTTTGCAGATCCAGGATGTCCCTCTGGCACTTGTAGCGCTCTTCAGTTGGCAGAGCTGGCGGGCACGAAATCCCAAATTCTCTCTCTAGCTCTGCCAGTAGCTGAAATGTGTGTCATTTGCACAAAATCAAACAAAGGGGGACACAACAGGGTGTATGTGTGTGTTTGTGTGCGAGTATCTGTAGGGGTTAACCATCCACTTTTCACACATTCTACAGCTATTTGTTTCAATAAGATATGTCATGCCAGGCACCATCACAAATGATCGCTTTGTCTCTATTTAAGGAGACCTCATGTACTTGATGATGCAGAACTGTGATGTACGGTGATATATATTCAATAAACATGTATGTATTTTACCTGAGTGGCTTGAGCCCTACTCTGCTGTGCTGCTGCCAGATGTTCTCTCCGTTTGTCACAATCTGAGGCAGTGACAGGGATGGCCCAAGACCTCCTTAAACTGATGGAGTCCTCAACTGCTGAGAGAACCTCCTGGAGCTTTGACCACACCTCGCCACTTCCACCTACAGGAGGAATGTAAAAGTGCACACAATTTCAATTCATTTACCTCACAAATACAAACAAATCGCCATGATACAATTTAGAGTGAGAAGTTAGTTTAGAAACATGCTATCCATTTACAAAAAAAACTAATGACAAGTATGTGTCTCTGGTTCGATTTCATCATTGGCTATCATGAAGGGCATCTGACCTTAATCTCCAATGTTCCATCTAGGTCCATGTCCACCCCCACAACATGGGGATTATTTGTGAGTCATGACATGCAAAAGTGAACCTTTATGGTCCGTTTGATCAGCTGCAGAAAAGAAATCCTCAGCAGAATACCATGTGGATGTATGGTGCACAGAGACTGACAAGGGACTGAACTGTGGAGAAGTCATGTTGTGATGGTGCAAACCTCTGTTGGTGACTGGAGTTTTAGAGGTGATGTCAGCAGCAGTCTTCTCTGGGCCGCACCTGACTTGCGTAAGTATCACAGGATCAGGACTTTGAGGTGTGTATGGATTTGGTAGATTAAATTCTTCTGTTTCACTGAGAAGGAAAAGTAACAAATGCTTCCACAACTGTTTTTCCTTAACAAGCCATTTCATAAAACCAATGCAACATCTGTCAATCAAGCCATTGTTACTTAAACTATGGTGAAGCTATACAAAATGGCAAACTGGTTAAAAAAAAGACTATTCAGAGTTAAGTGTAACATTTCTCTGAGCATCATTCCTATAGATACTGATTGCATTGATTCAAGTGTCTCAGTGATATTACCTCGGGGCCTTTAGTGTCCCCATTTTCTTGTTCAGTTCAGCGATGATGCTGAGTAGGGTGCCCACCTCAGCCTCGCACTGGGCCAGCTCTGCTGGCGATGGCTCAAGATTTGCAATGGGCTCAGAGCCCACAGCTCCAAGTGTCACCCGTGCAGTAGGGGTCATCGCTTCCTTGGCAAACACTGACTGAGAATTCAGACGGTCACATCTGATCAGACTGGAATCCTGATTGAGATTGAAACGTTTTATTGCCATTGGAAGCCATACAACAAAACTATGTTTGGTAACTCAGAAACTCGCTGGGAGAATCAGAAGCTGTTTGGTTAGTGTGGATCATAAAATGATAGCGTGCAGTTTGTTTTCCACAAAGGGGTAGAGTTTTGTTTTTTTCATTGATGAAATATTGCAGAGAAAGTATGTTTACGCGTTAAAAACTTTTTTCATGGTGGGTGTGGTCATAGCAACTCGATATAATAGGATGTGCAGAATTATCCCACAGTATGTAGCTATCCAAGAAATGTGTTATGACATGGGTTATTGTTTTAATTTTTGCAGCTATTGTTCTGAACTGCGGAAAAGGAGGAATCTTAAACATCCTGAGACTGAACTTCCTGCTCGGAAAGTGTCCTCCTCATAGCACTCTCGGAGCATACCTCGCATAAACTGACCCTGCAACAACATAAATCTGTAGTCTATCAGTACTCTGAAAAATAGACTCTTTTACATGCCATCATATTTCTATGAGAATAATATTACTGTATCTTATATGGTTCATGATGAGATGATTGTTGGTCAGCTTTACATGATGGAAGGTCTTTCACACACATCAAAATGGGAACCTGGATCAATTAAAAGGAGTATGATAAATACATAGGAATTTCTTTTGGTGATATAAACTGATATCTAACAGGGTGCAATAGCCCAAAGCAGATTTTTTTTTCTGCTGGTCCAGATGATCCACTGTGGTCAATCTATAAAGTTAATAAGGGGTCTGTAATCTCTTTATAGGCCTAAATAATTAATTGAAAAATATTAAGCATTATCGAAACCTCAAGTTCTCACTTGAAAACACAGTTTTATAAATGAATCCTCAAAATCTATGAACTGGTGATTTTGTTGTTTGCCTTTGGCCGTAGTCAACAGGAATACTTTCCACAAGGTGATGTAACCGTATGTGAAGTTTCACATTTCCAAACCAAACATGAAAATATATATCAACTTACCTCCATACCTTGACGATGACAAAGCTCCTGTTTTGCTTTTCTGTCTTCTATTGATCTTTTGAAGAAGAATGGTTGTGTAGTTATTGCTGTCCTGTTGTTTTGTATAATTATACCTTCAAAAACTTCCCCTAGTTTCTGCTGCAATGTACGGCCAGGCTGTGCCTGAGAGTCTTGTTCCGCATGTGTTTCTCTCTCTCTGTCTGTATGACTATCTCTCCTCTCTGCCTCTCGCTCTTTCACCCCCCCTAACACACACATGCACACACTTCCCCACAAACAAAGTATTAGTGAAAGCTCTCTCTTTGTCCCACAAATGTTTCTCCCCTGCTCTTCAGGATATCACTGACAGAGGGCTTTTGGCATGGTGAACCAAGTAAATGGAAATCACTTATCCATACCCATTCCCCATCACAATACATCTCTTCTTGTATGGTTCAAGAGAGTTTGCTACTTTATATGACCGTAAGCTCAACACCGGTAGTGTAACTGGCAGTTTAAACAAAATGTCCAACCTCTTCAGCAGACTTGGTCATTGAAGTGGTATAAAATGACTAATTTTGGTCTTTTCAATGTTTCTCGTGCTTAACTATGTCCAGATGAACTGGTTTAACTTTGTGGGATGTCCTTACCTGGACTATTCAGTACACATCAATAAATTTGTGTGTTTACTTAAAAGTTTGGAAGGTAGTAGTAGTTGTTTTGAGGGGCAGACTTATAAATTTAAAGAATTATAATTTTGTTGGCTTTGTTTCTCTAGAATAATTGTACAGAGCATTCAAAGAGGCCAAATCTGTTTGAAATGACCTCTGATGCCTTTTTAAAAAGGATAT
>OMLC01043983.1:0-10680 GCA_900302585.1 Regalecus glesne
AGGGGGGGGGGTGTTTATTACATGTTGAGAAACCAGGGGGAGAGAGCAGCACAGCCAGACTCGCGTCTAAGGGTCATGTGGACATAAAAGATACTGTGGCTTCACAGCAGAAACAGATAATTGATTGGTATGAAAAAAAAGCCTATTTGAATGAATATGACATCATCTGTTTGTTGTATTTCCTCACTGAATTTGACCCAAAAGAACCACGTAAATATGCAGAACACGTTGCTGGGAGAGATGAGAAATGTCCATGCTTGTCAGGTGCGAGTGTCGGTGGGAATTCATGTGTGGGAGGGTCTTCAACCAAACTCTTTACTCCCTTCCTTAAGGGGGCTAAAAGGTGGCTCTGGGGAAATGTGATCTAAGGTGTTGAGAGACAAAAAAGAACCCAGCAAATCTTTAAAGTGTGGGCCTCTCCGGAGCTGGTGGCCAGGAGGAGGACTACTGGGTTCCAGAGACCGGGAATGAAATGAAGCCACACACAGAACGGGGACCAGATCCAGAGAGTGTAACAGCACTCCCCAGTGGTGGTTGATCCTTTTAGCACAATGAGACCAACGCTCTCCTTCACCCATGCAGTCAGAGGGGCTGCAGACATGTGCAAAGACGATTATCCACGAGCAAATACAGAGGTGGTGCAGGAATCCACACACGCTGATGTGGGCTGTATCAAACACTGCAGGATACAATGGCATACAAATTATTATCACCCAACAACAACATCTGTTGTTGCCAGTTCTGAGTTGTACACAAACAAGAGCCCTATGTTATTGATAGCTAGTTACTGAAAGGTTTGCAATTTCTGCTATAAGACACAGTATCACTCCATCACCTTCCTGGATAACAGGTCAAAACAGACATTTGTTCGCCTGATGACCACAGGGAAGGACTTAAGATGTTGTCGTCATAAGCCAAACTCTGAACACAAAATCAACAAGACAACTTCACAGCATGCAGGGAGTCCCAAACAAACGGAACTGGTTTTCCTGATTACCACAATGGGTGGCCTGAGTTCCAGCTCATACAAGCCTGAACTGTGAAATGATCACCGCCGTGTTCGCAGCCACAAATACTGCACAGTTCCTTGAGATTAAACCCACGCATGCTTCCAGTGTGTGGACAAATGAGACACAGTGGAAGGTTTGCAAGGTTCACACAACCCCAACTGACAAAATATATGTTCCTTGGGATAATCTGCTCGACAAATTGTGGAATCATTACGACAGCCATGTTCAGAGAGCAAATATCATGCTAAGATGATAGGCCAGCGTAAAGCATCTCCTCTGGGCTCCTCTCCCTTGTGTCTACAGTGGGGGAGTCATGAAAGCAGCAGTATCATTTGTAATGTGTCTCATCTGTCGACATAAAGGTGAGAGAAAACAGCCTAGTTTGTCAGAAATGCTAGAAAACAATGGAATTATTTTCAGTTGCCTTAAGTTGAGAACAGCATACAGAAATAGCATTTATGTTTTGACCTATAAACACAATACTGTCCTATTCAATAGAATAACATAACAGCAAAGATGTAAAAAGGATGAAGATGCACAACTTACATAAATCAATAATTCTCAGATCAACAGATGGACTGATTACAGGCTGATCAGGAACAAGGCACGGGATATTTCAACAACCAATGAACGGCATTCAAAGTTGATGTGTTGATAAAAGGAGGAAAGCTCGAAGACGAGCCTTGGCTAATGTGCAGGCTGATGAATGTCCCGGACCAGGTTGTCTAATGTCACCCACCCCGACTCAGCAAGGGCTGAGCAGGATCCCAGAGGAGGGAGCGAGGGTGCTCAAGCAGCAGGGTCTCCTCTGGGAGACTGAAGACAAAAGACCCGACAGATGGAGAGGGAGGAAGAAACTGGGAAGAAATAATTAAAAACAGAATCAATCAATCAAAAAATCATAAGGACACAAAGCCAGTTGAAGTACCCAGATGAAAAATGATAACCAGGTAACCGAAGCATCTCAATGTGTGTATACGTGGAGAGACGGCTGTCAGTATGCAGCAATTAAGCCAGATATGCAGTGAAGCCGTATCTCTTCTGGACCCCATCGTGATGACTTTAACATAAAACATATTGTCAGTCCTGGATGTGACCCTCTGATCTGATCAAACAGGGATGACATCACGGGTGGAGAGGCTTTCCCGACCTGTATCATCTCTACTCCATTGCCAACTATCACTAAAGGGGCAGCGTAGCGCAGGAGGTAGGGCGGTCATCTAGTAATCGGAGGACTGGTAGTTCGATCCCCTAACCCTTGCAGAAAGCATCCCGACCCCTAACTGGCTGTGCTCGCTGCTCCTATACAATAGGATGAGTTAAATGTGCAGAACAAATTCCACCAGCCTTGGTTGAGTGGCGATGAAACGATCATTTCTCTCTCTTTCTTCCAGCATGTTTACGGCTAAAGAACCACAAGTGTAGGAACAAGCAGTTCCCCTCGACAGACTCAACTGTGTCAGGCTAGCCCAATTGGAACAGGATCCCCTGCAGCAATATCATTTTCAAAACCCATTTATTTAAGGTGGAACAGTCTTATTTGATAGTCTAAACTATTTTGTAGTCAAAACTTCCCAGCAGCTGTTGGCAGTAGCAAGCCGTGGATGTGGATATGGGTTATTACATTGGTACCGACTTTTTTTCCTCTCTGCTCCACTCTGCTCCATGTTGTCCGTGTTATGCTTTAGTCAATATGAGTCAACAGAGTTTGGATCTATCTTGGCTCCTTTCCCTTCAGATCACTTACTTTACATGTGGTGTTGAACCACAGAGGGTTGGACCAGGATCTGTGAGGGGGCTACTAAAAGCTATGGGGTAGTTTAAGTTTGCTGACACTGCGAACCAAAGTGTTGTTCAAAAGCAACAATGGTGTCTCCCAAAGAGGTCAGCATAGATGCTGCTGTCGTGTCAGTTATATCGGCACAGGAGAGAGTTTCTCCATCGAAAGATGAGCAAAGATGGACACCGGGGGCTTTCTCAATGTGCTGACTGGTAGAGGTTAGCCTGTGATGTAGACAGAGACAGATGGTCTATGCAACCATCTGCCACAAGCTTTGTGAAAGCACTTTCCATTTCCCCACAAAGCTTCCAAAGATGACTTCTCAGATGGTTTGTGAAACCAATCATCTGGTGAGTCAGTTTATCAGCTTACGGCATAGACATGGAACAGCATGGACATGTCCGTGTTCACAGAGCCTAGAGGGAATGGTAAAGAGAGGTCCATACTCAAGCAGGATGGACAGCTCAGCGTTCACAGACCGTGCTGTAGATCTAGAATAGTATAGATGTGTCCACATTTGCAGATGACACTTGCTAGAGGTACTCACCTGCACAATGTGCAGAATAACTGCAAGTCTAACAACACTGACAGGGTTCTCCTTGGTTGGACATTAATAAATGATATGATTCTTGAGCATGAGTTTAATCCGAATGGGTTATGTGAGACATGGCTAAAGCCAGATGTTTTCCTTCCCTTAAAATGGAGCTTCCCCAAATGACTGTGCTCATGCTAATCTTGCTTGGGCAAATAAAAAAGGTGGAGCTGTCATGTGAACATGTGACAATTCTACAAACAATTCTGAGCATCTAAACTTGTATCTAGATTCCAGGGGTTTGAGGCTCTTATTCCAAGTCCATCTCCCTCAGCCACAAACAGGCTCTGCTGGGTCAAGGATCATGACAGTCTATGGACCTCCTGGCCGTGATTCACCATCCTTTGAAGAATTTTGAGGTTTTGTCTCAGCTCTTTTTACTAATTCTGATGATGTTCAAAGTTTTGCCGATGTCCACATCCCTCTCAATGAGGCTGCTGACCCTCTGAGGGGAGCTTTTCTGGAGCTTGCAGATACTTCTTGTTCACTCATTTTGTTCAAGAGTCAACCCATTGCAGAGGCAACACCACTGACTTGGCTTTATTCGACGCCTGGCTGTCTCTGATCGGACTGGCTCTTACAGCAAAAGCCCATCACCCTTTGTGACAAACTGTGACCTGGGAATAACCAGCAGGGCTCCATTTGCGGATCTTAATGGTCAAGAGGGCATATACTAGGTCAATAAATTGGAAATGCATGTAGGAGCAAGACCGTTTAAGGTCTACAAAGTGAGCAATAAAATGTTAAAATCAATCTGAAATACAACAGGGAGCCAGTATAGGGAGGCACGCACTGGGCTGATGTGATCACGCCTCTTTGTCCAAGTAATGAGATGAGCTGCAGCGTTTTGTACCAACTGCAGGCAGTGGAGGAAGCCCTTGCGGATACACAAGTAAAGAAGCACAGAATAGATACAAGCATGTCCACCCTTTTGCAGACCAATCATTGATCTAATAACAACCTACTCCTAGAGAGTTATAATAAAGGACTATGCAAATAAAATTATTGTATTCCAACAATGGAACTTGTCCTCAGCATTTTAGCCACTCCTATTGTACAGGAGCAGTGGACAGCTGCAGACTTGGGTGGTTTTCCAGCAGTTCACACTCATTTCAGTCTCACGTGAAATCCACCATGGCATGGGTTTTGCGTGGTGTGACGCTTTCACTGATAAATAATTTGAATATGGATCCATGTGTTTTGTACAATGACTTAGAAAACTGTTAAACTACGGTTGGGTTTTTTTCTGTTGCCTGTTTCTTTTAGTTTCTCTTGAAGATTGAACACAACTGCATAACTGCATAATTCAAAATTCATACTTGCATATTTCCTTTGTACAAGAGGGAAGTTATTGAAGAGATAAGTTACTGTATATTTCTTCAAGTTATGTTTTCCCAAAATGATGTGCAGGGATATTTTTCGACAACGGGTGAGTAGATCTGTTGAACAGGGCTGGGGGCCTGAGAGTACATCTGTCATCATCTGACAATGCTGTGATTGCAAATATTCCCCAGTCCTCTGTGAATAGGACTCATTACCACTGAATGTGCAGTTAATGACCAGCTCTCATAAACCCAGCCTTTAGTGCTGTGGTATCACTGTTCTGTTTATAAGGGGTGGGGGGCTGCAGTCAGCTCAGACTGAAGATGTCACCTGTTTGAGTGATGAAACGTTTCTGAATTAACTTCTGATCCAGTTGAACAGATTCACCATTTTTTGTGATTATCTGACCTGGATTATTGAGCATGCATCAGTATTTGTTCAGTGTTGTGCTAACAGTCAGATTCAGTTCGGCTTGTTGGCCGTCTTGTCATCATTGTCGACCGTTCAGACAGTCTGGAAAGGAGGAATATGCAACTCTCTAAACCGTGATGAGGTCTACCTATACAATACTATCACACCTGACAGGGGTCCAACAGTTGATATTAGATCCCATGAAGGTCAACCTGACCGAAATGTCATGTTTTCATATTTTCACTGGATTAATATATTATATTTTTCAAGTTGTAGAGTATTGTGCCTTCCTCTCCCTCCTATCAAAATGTGTTCGTATTCAAGCTTGTACCCCTCTTGTGTTTCTTGAGCTTGGAAATATTCTTCAATATTTCAGGACTGTTGTCAGTGTGAGCTTGCAGTGCAGCACTGTTTACACTCAAAACAGATTCTTCCACACTTTCTTGAGGTTGTCAGGAAGGTGGTTCTCAATGTGGTCCTCTGTGACCTTCAGCACTGCTAGCTTTTCCATTCTGCCAGGAAGTTAAAGACTTTTGCCTACAGCGTCAGACATTACTCTCATCTACTGAGGCAGGACCTCTTCCAAACCACTCCCTGCACACAACAGATGTATCTGAAATGACTACACGCTGCATATAAGCTCCTACTGACTGGTCTGTTGACCACCATCTTTGTCTAAAACATAAAAATGAAGCGTTGTTTTTGCTACGTTCTGCTACGCATAATGAAACGCACTGCTTACATTGAAAGGGCTCCACCATACTTCCCACAGCCCTCCACCACTGTTGGTTGTTGTCATGGACCACCGCTATGCATTGTGGGATGTTAATGGCAGCTTATTGGCCAGTGTTTGCATAACACCCTATTTCTCAGATGTAGTCTGGCATCATGGCATTTCTCTAATGCCATTTAATGCATACCGAGGTTTCAGACCTAATCACATGCCAGTCTGGGGCACTATATAATATGCAAATATGTAATTTTGGACACGGCCAGCCTCTTTTACATCGAGTGGCATCCCTATTCAATTGACACCTGCAGTGATGGAGTTTTTGTCCAGGGTCTGTCCTAACTCTTAATTTCAACTATTAAATTTAGAAATGAGAGATAAACCTATTTGGATCTTACTGGTCAAACATGAGAGATGTCATAGCCAGTCAAGCCTTCATAAGGTATAAACCAGTCGTAGTTCAACATCATAGCTACATAGATTGATATAGTGATTTGTTTTGATGCCTACAGCACAATGAAGGGGGCAAATCACCTCAATCACCATCAATGTGTAGCACCCTGCTGGGTGATGCATGGCAACTATTTTATGCCAGCACACTAACCACACACCCGCTTGCGGTGGAGAAGGAGGAATCACTGAGCCCATTACACAGGGGGATGATTAGGTGGCCAGATGGTCAAAGCCAGGTTGGGAAGTTTGCTAGGATACCATAGAACCACCAACTCTTTGTGATATGTGCCAGGGGATTTTTAATGACCACAGTGAGTCAAGACCTCAGTTTAACGTCTCATCCAAAGGACAGCGTCTCCTTCAGCACAGAGTCCCCATCACTGCACTGGGGCATTGGGGAGCCTCCTGCCAACTGACCCACCAACAGCAGCAACAAACTTTTCCAAGGAGGTCCCCCTTCTCGTCAACTGTTCTGACACTCCTGCCAGTCGCCACTGCTTTACGACTGGGCTGCCATTCTCCTCTCTGACTGGCTGGTGCACTGTTTGGGTATCTTCCGAATAGTGCACCAGCCAATCAAAGAGGAGAAAGACTATTTCCCAATCCTCTGAACAGTGCACATGGCCTCGAAACTCAAGTTACACCAATTTGCATAAGAAACCAATTGATTGTTTTAGTTGCTATGCAGCTGTGTTGTTTATAATGCTGGGGATACCTCCAGTAAGTTGAGATTGAAGAAGTAACTTAGAGGAGTAATGAAACATTCCACTAAACTTTGTGTCCGTATCCACCGATTCAACTTTCTGGGATTCTCCTACATGGATTATTGAGCATGCATAAAGACAAGCCTCTTAAAGCTCCCTGTGCTGTGGGGTTTGGGAAAGTCAGCCCCAATTAGGTTCAGAACAGCAAGGAAGACATTTTTACGGTGCAAGTTTAGGTCCCTACTGGGGGATGCTGAAGGTGAAAAGAGGGAAGTAGCTTGACGGGGCAGTTTAGAAAGGCATTATAGCAGCAAGCTAAATTAGATGCATAGTGGTTGGAGGCTAAGCATTATGTCTTGCCAAGAATTCCCAACAGCACGTCTGGGTCCAAGGGAGACACAGAAGGCCCAATCCAGCCCAGTCGAAAAACAGTTAATCAAACGGGCTAGAGATGGGGTAAGAAGCCATGACTGCAAACTCGGAATCTGTGGCATAATGGCATAAATATCAAATTAGAACTGAAGGTGTTTTATTGCCATGCAGCCAGGCGCAAGTCTTAAGAGACTTCACATTATCTCACGTTGAAAAAACTTTGCAAAATGTTTTAAAAGCAAGACCTGCAGGCATCCCAGAAGCTGGTAACATCTGAAGATTCAGGGATCTTTTTGCCCATTTGGAAATAAAAGGTGCACGGTAAATTCATACTTACATAGCACCACAAACTGGCAAACGTGGCAGGGAAAGGGATAGGGTTGAGGTCAAAAATAGCTCTGCCCCAATTTTTTTAAATCTTCTCTGCACCTAGCAAAAAAACAACCCATTTTGTCTGTCTCTCTGTGGGTTTCCTCCGGGTCGTCCGGGTTCCTCCCACCGTCAAACAGACATAAACATTAAAGTTAATATTCCTGCCTGTGCCCCTGAGCAAGGCAGTATGAAAAAAGAAGTGGAGTTGGTCCCCGGGTGCAGCAGCTGCTCACTAGTCCTATACAATGGGATGGGTTGAATGCAGAGAAGACATTGCGTTGCATCTATCTACATTGAAAAAAGTTTTTCTTCTTTTACCTATAGGAATTTTGGCTCATACTGTAGACATATTTCATTCTATTATAAAGTGTTTGGTATTGTAAGCTTGACGAACAAATGGTGGGGTAGTGCTAACCCACACCCACCCTGCATGACAAGCATGGATACATAGCTAACCAAACGCATCCCTCTGTAGGTAGAGTGGTCATATGGCAATTGGAAGATTGCAGGTTTGAAACAGTCACCCTACAGAGAAGGATGTTCAACTGTCCTTGAGCAAGGCTCTGCTCCCCTAACTGCTCTGTGTGATGGGAAGACAACCTGTCCAGGGTGTATCCCTGCCTTTCGCCCGATGAGAACTGAGATAGGCTCCAGTACCCTGCGACCCAACATGAAATAAGTGGTTGACGATGGATGGATGGATGGATGGATGGCTGGCTGGATCCACCTCGATGGTGACTCACAGCTTTAAGGGTAAAGAATCTGAATAATGAAATTCATAAAAATGTTGTCAACAAAACAATTCTAAGGGCTGCCTATTGGACTAAAGCCGATCAGTGACAGATGCAGCTGGTGGACACAGATGTGAGGAGTAGAAACCATTGTATGGTGGAAGAGAATTATTTTTTGTTTTTTTTAAAATATATTTTATTCATTTTCTTTACTTTTGCTAATAGCTGCCGGCACCCTTTGGTAATTGGGAGAAGCTCTGCCTTAATCATTGAGGATAGTAACCAAATGAGGATTTCCTCCATGTTCTCGAGTTTCGATGGAGAATTCATTTGTTAGACTCATATTCTACTACCCAAAAACCGTGAGGCTAATTATGAGGTTCTCACAAACTTTTCAGCTGAGATATGTCCAATGTCTGAGTTTGACAGATGCATTGTTTTCAAATTTAACATTCTAAAGTGGTAAGCGGACTATTTACACTGACCTTCTACAATTTCCATCCTTTTATGCTGCCAGTTCCTATCATCACGGATCCATTCAGCCAGTGTGCATGAGCTACTGGTCTCAGATGGACTGCGTAAAAAGGCCTAAACTGCATCAAAACAACTCTGATTAAACCACAGCCTTATTGATGAACAACACTCAACAATGTGTGGACAATATATGCATGAGGACCTTCTATTGGCCTTCTGGGCATCTTCATGACTACAGAAGCCTAGCCGTCACCAACACAACACTCAATCATCCTCCCTATCATCCTACAGCCTTTATAGCCACACAAATATTGCAGATACCAGTAAAGCATTACAACAGTGTGCCAATACAATCATCATGATTTAAGGTGTTATCGTAAACACACTACCAACCCTGACACGATTGAGCGCCCCCCCCAACACACACACACACGAATAGCAGGTGGGGCAATTCTGTCAGCCAAACAAAATTACCCATCCTAGCCAAAATGCACCATTCTCTTCTCCAGCAGAACTCGGTAATGATCAAATCAAGCAGCACTTGATGTGCTGGCTGCCTGCTACTGCAGCTGTTGTGACTGTGTTTCAGCAGCTCTGTCTTCACATCTGGCTGAGTCTGGGTTACAGTTTAGAGGTAATGTTCATCAACTCAGCAGCACACTGTGGCAACAATAATTTGTCGGTGGATATTGTCCGCATGGCTCCATTCACTTTTTCCCAGGCTTTATGCAACAGGTTTCTTTACATTCCGCATTCCGGAGTGTCATCGTGTGCCGTTAAATGCTACATGTAATGTTTCAAGAAAGCATTTTAAGACATTTCCTCACTTCCAGTTTGAATTTCATCTTTCAAAACTCGTTTTCTTATCAGCCTTTGTTATATTTGACCTTTATTAAGTGGACATAGCTGTTGGTAATTCCTGAGTTGCACCTGCTGTAAAATATCATCCGTCATGTCATGTCATTGTCGACCGCTCACTGAGCAGAAGACAGGGAAACACCCTGAACAGGTCACCAGTCCATCTCAGGGCAGGCGTGGGGTTAGATTAAGGCCAGATTCCCTTCCTGATTGCCTGCGGTGGGTTTGAACCCCCAGCCTCTGGCTTGTTAGTTCCTGAAGCACATATACTCAACCCCTCAGCAAATGTGCCCCCACCCCCAAAATCTTAACTGTCCCCAGAAATTTCAATGGAGACAAACAGGTCTCGGGTCCCTCCATACACCTTTCCCTTAAAACTGGTCATGCATGAGAGGGCTGGAGCAGTCTGACTCAGCACACCCTGATATCCACTGAGCTGATTCAACTTAACAGCAATATTTGGCACGGATTGTGGATCTTGATCCCAGGGGGTGACAACTGATCCCCATAACCTCACATTTTGTGGCTACAAGCTATAATATAACATAAAATGGAGCTCTCAGTGATAACAGACACCCCTCTTATGGGACGGAATTATTTAAGGTAGTGATCTGCACAGCGTTCTCTGACGGAAAGGGTGTTGATATTTAAACAGTGACACTGGCGAAGCATGTTAGAGAAGTTAACTTATTCTAGCTCATGATAGAAAGACACAATCTGGATATCAAACAGAAAGAGCATCACACTCTGGCACAAGGTCTAACTTGGGGAGTGAAGTTGGGAAGTTTTCTCAGAAGGTATTTGTCAGAGGGTCTGGGAGATAATGTCCATCCATCAAGTCTCTGACACAGACTGATTTTTTTTTTTTTT
>OMLC01043984.1:0-10353 GCA_900302585.1 Regalecus glesne
GCCTCACCACTGATGTATGATAAAGTCCCAGACCCCATGCCCTCTGGTGGTGTAGGGGGGTAAGACACCTATGTTCAGTACATCTCTGTGTCATACAGTCGGGTGTTTGAATCCCAGTTGCAGCGTTTCCAACCACAGCCAGAGGTCCATAGTTAGTGGGTCATAACTGGCTAAGCCTCACATGGGTATAAGGGTTAGGTTGGATAAAGTATTCTGGGTTCACTAGTGTCCCCCTCTGGGTCGTCCAGGCCTCTTGGTTAAGTGAAGGGAAAGTACTCTGCTTCATTCTCCTCTGACGGCCAAGCACTGTGCTTTCCCCACCAGACCATGATGTGTGGACTAGTGAGGGCTAGTGGTCATGTGACTTGGAGGAGACACATGCTACCACTTCCTCCTTCCTGTTGATGTTCTAGAGGGACATTGAAGTGACAAACCCAGCAGTAGGACACTCGGGGAATCCAGGTGGGACAAAAAGGGGGGATACAATTGAACAAAAAGAACAAGCTTGAGAAGACCAAGAAACATAAGCAAGTGTTTCAGATGTAACCCAGTTTTGGCAGAAGCTAGTAATCCATCACATAAAACTGAACCTGTATACTAAAAGTTATTCTATATATATATATATATATATGGGGCCATGTTGGCTCAACTGTACAGAATGCACCTCCAAGTCAGCCGCTGTGGGTTCGATCATGCCACAGGACGTCAGCAAAAGAGCATCTGGGTTTGATCCCCCATGCTCAGCAAATGTGAGGCCTATGATGCGAAGTGCTGTGAGTAGTCACTAGATTACAAAAGCACTCTCTACTAAGAATGAGTCATTTCACTACATTTGATAACAACGACTTTCTTATCATTACTGTGTTGAATCTCGTGGTTTTGGGGTCATTAACAAGTTGCGCAGAGGTTTTTTTCTTCTTTAGATACTAGATATACCAGCACATCCCTGAATCATCGCTTCATTTATTTTCCTTCATTAAAAAGTGTGTCTCCAGCATCAGGATGAGTCCTTATATTATGAATTAAAGTCATTTATAGCTTATCCCATAAACATTTCACAGAACATAGTTTCATGGTAGTTTATGGACTTTGACATCATTTCAGATGCAAAAGAAGTTGCCAAAGATACGCAGTGGTGAGCAGATCTAATGCAGCATCCTTGGCTTTTAGCACAGATTTCAACCATTTGCTATTTAAAAAAAAATCTTTCTTCCCAGTAATGAGAGTGCTGGGGATCCCGTCTAGGGTGGTGACAATCTACAATGCCGCCCATGACACTAATGGGAACCTGAAAATCGAAGAGATTTACTCCACCAGAGGAGAAAAACTTGAGAAACAGGGCCTGTCAAAGGACAGCATCTGGTTGGTGGTTTCACTTTTAACCTCTCACTGTTTGCCTCTAAAATCACAAAGATGGTAGTGGGGAGGGTTTCTCCTCACTTTCTGATCCTCCATCTCATGGTGTGTGTGTTGTATGTGTGTGGTCTCGTAGGAACTTCCATGTGTGGGTGGAGTGTTGGATGAGAAGACCGGATCTTGGTCCAGGGTTTGACGGCTGGCAGGTGGTGGACCCCACACCTCAGGAGAAGAGTGCAGGTGGTTCACCCTGATCATTCAAAACAGACCGTAGGACGTTATCATGATACATAATTATCATCAAAGACTTGAAAGGATCTGAGTTTCGGCGTTTATCCATCTAGGTGAAACTAAATATACCAGTTGGTCTATTACAGAATAGATCGGTTTTCAAATATCAAGCGTAACTCTGCTGCTACCACTTCTGCTTCTACGGCTCAGTGGGTAGAGTGCACGTCTGGTAGTCAGGCGTTACGGGTTCGTATCCCGCGGCGTAGCTCGGTAGATGTGAGACACTCGTTGCAAAGCACTTTGAGTGGTCATTAGACAAGAACAGCACTTTATTAAGAACAAGTCTCTTGACCATTTACTACTGCTGCAGCTATTCTTGGCTGCTTTCGTTAGGGGTCGCCACAGTGGACCATCACCATCTATTCTTGTCCTCCGCATCTTCCTCCATTGCACCGGTGACCTTCATGTCCTCCATCACCACATCCATAAACCTCCAATTTGGTCTTGCTCTTTTCCTCTTGCAAGGCTCCATGTTCAGCAGTCCTCTCCCATGTTTTCATTGGGCCAAAGGCAGGGGTATATCCTTGAAGGGTTGCCAGTTCATCACAGGGCAGAGCAATGAGGGAAACGGTGTCTTGCTCAAGGACACTTCGAAAGGCTTCTCCGCAGGCACGGGACTCGAACCTGCCTGTCCTGACTCATCTCAACAAGTTTTCCTCCTTCAACTTCCACCACCTGATCCTTAGCACTGCCTTCACTTTCTTCCACTCCTTGATCTCCAAGGTCATATCCTCCCTCCTACTTCCTCCCGTGTCACCTCCTTGCAGTCTCCAGTCCCTTGCAAGTCCACCTGTGTGCACTTTCCTTCACTCTTACACATAACCCCGTGTTCCTCCCTCTTCTTGAAATATCTATTCACCACGGCTATTTCGATCCTTTTTGCAAAATCCACCATCTGCCCCTCCACATTTATTCCCCTGACACCATACCTGCCCATCACCTCCTCATCTCCTCTGTTCCTTTCCCCCAACATGCTTATTGAAGTCCACTTCAATCCCCACTCTCTCCTCCTAGGGTACACTCTCCACTACTTCATCCAGCTCACTCCCGAATTCTTCCTTCTCCTCGGTCTTACACCCAACTTGAGACCCACATGCACTGAGGACATTCACCATTGGACCTTCAACTCTCAGCTTGGTACTCATCACTCTGACACTCTTTCCACCTCCAACACACTCTTGACATACTCTCCCTTCAGAACTCCATTTCTCCTCCTCTCTGCAACTATGGTAAAAGAGTTTGAACCCACCTCTGATGCTCCTGGCCTTACTCCCTTTCTTCCTGGTCTCTTGCACACACAGTATATCTACCTTCCTTCTCTCCATCATGTCGGCAAGCTCTCTCCCTTTACCAGTCATGGTACCATCATTCAACGTTCTGACTCTCACCCCCACACTCCTTCTCTTCCTCCTCTCCTGCTGTCTGTGGTTTTTTCTTCCCTCTCTCCTTCTCCTTTGCCTAACGGTAGCACAATTTCCACCAGCACCATGATGGTGAACGGTACTGATGGGAGTTGTCGTCACCCGGGCCTTTACCGATCTGGTATTGATATGTGATTTATGAGCTGCATATTTGATTTGGCATGGTTTGACTCCAGATGGCCATCCTCACACAACCCTCCCTACACATCCAGCCTTGAGACTGGCACTAATAGTCGCCGGATTATATCAAGCCTATATAAATGATCATCTATAAATCCCGAGTGTAACTCTACGGTATGAAGATGATTCAAGTCAAATGTGGGATGATGAGGATAAACACAATCAGACGACAAACAGATTATATTAGATTGATTTTTACATATCCAGTCATTAGAAATCATCGATTTGTCGCAAAATAAATAAAAAATGGATTCCCTTATCGGTCCTGCAAAGGGGAAATTTTTATTTCTCTGCATTATTGATCCAACCTATTGTATAGGAGCAGTGAGCTGCCAACGTATGGCGCTCGGGGAGCAGTTAGGGGTTCAGTGTCTTGCTCAAGGACATCTCGACATGCTGTATGCAGGACCGGGGATCGATCCTGCGACCTTCTGATTGCCAGATGACCGCTCCACCCACTGAGCTATGCCGCATTTGAAAGATGAAAACAGTGTCCCAAATTCATGTTGAAGAAGAAGCTTTCTCTAATTGTCATTCTACATAAATAAAATGAAATTCCTGATCTGCGTTCAACCCGTCATAGTGTATAGGAGCAAGTGAGTTGCTACAATGCTCGAGGAACAGTTCGGGGTTCAGTGTCAAGCTCAAGGGCACCTCTCTATCTTCTCTAGTGAGGCACTTGTTACAATTGAAAATGAATGTAGGTTAAATGACCGATTGACTTTCTTGTGTATTGCTCTCTAGATGCAAATGGAGTATCTGTATCTGACCCCTCAGGCCCCTACCCCTTCTCTCTTTGCAGGGATATTTTGCTGCGGCCCCAGCCCTGTGGTAGCCATTCAGAGAAGCCGCCTCAATCTCCCATATGACACCGGGTTCACCTACGCTTCCATCGACGCCGACGTCATCCGGCTGATTGTCCGTGATGGGCTGGTAGTAGGAAAGACTGTGGACACCCAGTGTGTGGGAAAGCTGATTTACACAAAAAGCATCGGGTCAAATAAGCCCGAGAACTTGACACAGGCTTACAAGGGTGCTCGACGTAAGAAGGATTCCTCTGTCTCTATATAGTTCCACAAATGCCGCAAAAACAAGTTAGCCGCACAAAAAGCGACAAGAGTGAAGTTTTGTGTTTATGTGTGAGGGACGAGGGGGGCTGATATTTCAGGCATTTACAGGCTTAGTCACCTTGTTGCAGACATTGTAAGTTCCTCTCAGAATAGAAGCATCAGCTCAGCTGCCTGCCTAAAATGCAAATCTTGTATTGAGAGAACAAGAAACAAGCACAAAGAGTAAGAGACAAGACCCTGAGAGTTGGGGTCTAAATGACAGCCTGTGACACATTCTCCAAACGTCAGACAAGTTGTCTGATGTTTGTTTTTCCTACTCTTCAGAGGGCCCCACAACAACCACAGTTATGCCGCAGTATGCAATGTGCAGAAAGGAGCATCTTCTGAAGAGAGCATTTCACCCAAGTTTGCACCCACTCACAAAAGTGTGACAGGAACTTTTTAGATTTTAGGTTGTTGCTTTTTTTTTTTTTGGTAATTCAACAGAAAGAAAGGAATAAGTGAGAAATAATTTTAAAAAAACACGGTAGCATTTTGGCTGCCGATTTAATTTGCTGTCATTTTGCTTGCTGTCATCTTTTTTTTGCTGTCTCCGTCTAAAAAATAATGGGAGCTTTGCCTTTTTACTGACCACTGTCCATATATCTCATTTTAATGCAGTGTAAGTGTTTGATTAACAAAACCACTGTTTCCTTGCAGCAATGGCAGCTAACCCACATCACATTTCCTCCACGCCCTCGCCACCCAGAACAAGTGAGCCTACGTTATACATCAATACAAATGCACCCAAAGTTGTAAGAGTGCTCATTCCAGTGCAGCATCTTAGTAATCGTGTGACACGAACGCATTTCACAGATTTACTTTTGGTGGTACTTTCCAAATTCTGTTGAATGGCTAAACATACTGTCACTCACAGTATCGGTATAAAAACGCGTCTGAAGTGTCACAGAAAGTTGAATCGGCTCTTCTGGAGACCATGTTTAGAGGGAGAAATGTCTCGTCACTGACACGGGGGACATCTTCAGTCTCAACTGACTGCAGGTATTCTCACCCTTATAAAACAATACAGTGGGAATGGTGACCAATGCCAATGCTGTTGATGTTGTTCACCTGACTTGTATATTGGCCTTGACAATTTCAAAAGATTGGCTGCTGCAGATGTGGTACATTACTAACATCATATGCATAACTTCTGTAATGGAGGGGGGGGTTGGAAGAGAAATGACTGCTTTCCATTGGAGTTTTAATCAGTTATCCTCTTCGGCATATCGATTTATCTCTATCTGGCTACGTTGTCCGTCTGGCTGACATCCTCGTTTTCAATTTTTGTCTCTCTTCTCTAGGAGGAGTGCTCCCTAGCTTGGGGGTTTCTCTGAAGATAGAAAAGCCTCCATCATCAGGGGAGAACATCTGTCTGTGTGTGACTGTCATCAACCGGGCCAGCTGCCACAGGGTCCTGATGGAGCATCTCAACGCTCAGCTCAAAGAGTACAACAGAAGTGCCAGGGAGGCATTCTGGAAGACGCAAAAAGAGCTCCACATGCGACCGGGAGAAGGTAAGGAAGTTGTGGCTGCAAGATAACACGAAGGTCACCTTCGCGACATGTCGCTACATCAGAATCACTTTATCGGCCATGTAAGTTTTCACATACGTGGAATTTGACTGAGGTGTCATGGCCCTCCCTGGTTCTTAGTATATAATGACAACACGAGAACATAACAATCTTCAGAGATCTAGACATCGATGGACTATATTCAGGTGAAAATAAGAAGTGATGAAGCATGTTGGTTAGTGGGTTGTTTACATGTACGTCTGAGGTGGATGGATGTGACGGAGCATAGCATCATCCGTCCATCAATTGCTTATCTGGGTCCAGGTCGGTGGAAGATTTCCGCCAGGAATTCCAAGCTTTCATTTCCCTTATCACATCAACCAGCTCTGACCAGGGGGGTCTCGAGGTGGTCCCAGGCCAGTAGTCCTCGGTCTACCCCGTAGCCTCCTCCCAGCTGGACGTACCTGGAACACCTCATTAGGGAGGCGACCAGGTGGCATCCTTACTAGATGCCTGAGCAAGGGTTCTGGTTCCAGTGGAGACATGTGAGGACGTTTCTTACTCAGCTCCTCATCTGAACTATTGAATTAATATGACTGATGACTGATACAGATGGCTGCCGGACAGATAATTGCCTCATCCGGTCCATGATGTACATCAAAAACCAGAGGAAGAGGAGGGTTTAAAAGAAGCAGATTTAGCTAAGACTCAACCTTAAGAGCCTGAATGACCCCCCCCAGCAGTGACTTCAGACTTTTCTTGGGGAAACTGCCCAATAAGAATCTCCTTATGAGATTGAGGAGCCCTCGAGCCTGCTCAAATCCACCATCCTTGATACCTACAGGACAACCCTGGAGTGCAGGTCCAGAACACCAGGACTGGTTTGATGAGAATGACAGAGAGGTAGTATGTGACCTGGGCGGAGTCTAGGAGACATGTGATGTCTCCAAACAACACTGCCTGGATTGTTGTTACCTACTGTTACTGCAGCCTCTTTAAAGATCATCATAATCCATCATTCCATCAGTCTAGATTCTATTATATACATATTATATCTATATATGTCTGTTTATCTATCTATCAATCCATCTAGATAGATAGATAGATAGATAGATAGATAGATAGATAAGTAGAATTCTAGAGGCTCATTAATTAGCACTGTCACTATAAAGGAGATTATCATTATTATCAATATATCTGTTGTAACTCCATTATAAGTCTATTATCCTCTTGTGGTTTTATGCTGTAAAAAGTGATTCTTATTTTTCTGTGTACACATCATCCATTGTACAGCCGTCCATCTTGGGAGAGAGATCCCTCCTCTGTTGCTCTCCCTGAGATTTCTTCCCCATTTTTCTTCCGGTTAAAGGGGTTTTAAGGGAGTTGTTCCTTATCCGACACGAGGGTCTAAGGACAGGATGTTGTGTTGATGCAAAGTCCCCTGAGGCGAATGTTAAATTTGGGAACATGGGCTATGCAAATAAAATTGACTTGATTTGACTTGACTTAAAGATGGCTATGGTATTATATGTGTTATGGCTATAGTATGGTTATTCAGAAGCAGCCATTGAGCCGTGTCAATCCTGGTTCATTGCCATGACTAAATCTCAGGGAGTCATCATTTCTACATTGCTTAGTCAAGTGAAGTCAATTTTATTTGTATAGCCCGCAAGATCAGCCCAATGCTTATAGATGGTGTTTAAGCCTTGTACAATTGCAAACTCACAAGAGTGGCATAATCTTTCATTGCTCTTTAATGTATTGATGAAATGTTTTAATTTCAACTATCTTTGTCACTTAAATTAAATATTTGTGTATCTTACACATTTCAGATGCCATTTATGCCAAAGTTGATTATGCATATTCCCTACCGATGAATATCACAATAGCTATATTATGTGAATGGGATGGGGGTGCTCCACCCATTTGGCATTCTAAGAGGGTTAAAACAAATGGTAGAAAATCTTATGCAGCAGGATTTACCCCCTCTATTCTCATGTACAATGCCTCCTAATCCATCTTCTTCTCTCCTCCAGTTATGACATTGCACCACATCATTTCTTATTTCGACTATCAGCCTGTCCTGGCAGATGGGGAAATAGTGAATGTGGCAGTGGTCATAAAGGATGTGAGGACGCAGGAGAGAGTTTTGGCTACTGAGGAGTTCAACATCAGTTCGCCCAAAATCGACATGGAGGTACATATGTGTGATGGGCCATAATTGTTGTTTTTTTTTCATGTGAATGTCATCGGTTACCATGTCAAATTAAAGTTGGAAATAGTTAATGATTTATCGTGGTTTCACTTTTCTACATCAGAAAAACCTGGCACTTTAACAGCAGTGTGTGGACTTTTATATCCACTGAACACATCACATCATCATATGATGCTAACTCGTACACGGCAGGAGTGAGGATAATCATGATCTATTTACAGTTTCTATTTTCATATTGAAATGTCCAATGCTCAGGTCCAAGGAGGGGACAGCATCCAGGTGGGGAACGAGTATGCGGTGCACATATCCTTCACCAACACATTCTCTTGGGCTCTGCAGGGGGTTGTGTTGACCCTGGAGGGATATGGCTTATTAAAGGCCAAAGACCTGACCAGGTACTGCACATCTTTTGTTCCTTGCAGAAATGACACGTCATATAATGCAGAATGACAAAAAGACCAAATATCCTCTGATGGAAACCAGACATCTCTGACCGTGCTCTGGGCACATTCCAACAGCGTGGCAAACCTTTTTGTTCTTTTTATGACCGAGACTGAGAGGCCGCTATTCAAAGTATTTAGGGAATGTGGGCTGGGAGTGACATCAGGTGAGCTCGGCTTTCCCACTACAGCACTGGAATGGTGTTCTTCTTCCATTATCTGTTTATTTATTCATTTATCTCAGTTGTTCATTCTATCGTTTTTATATTCTTATTATAATTGCCCTGTGGGGGGGGGGCGTAGCTCAGTGAGTAAAGTGTCCATGTCTTGGGAACTCATGAGCCACAGGCTGCAGGTTCGACTGCCCTGTGTGGGGGGGTCGGGAAAGGCATCTGGCTTTAATGGGCCTTTTTTGACTCCTCGTTCAAACCGGCCTTTCTCCCTATCGAGGATATTCACATCCTCATCATTGACAGTGGCCACTGGCCTGTAGATGGGTGTAGACTGTGGCGTCCAGAGTTAGTGGGAAGCTGGGTGGAGAAGAGTGTCAGAGGTGATGTGTGACAGAAGGGTGGCAGAGTTGAAGATGCTGAGATTTGCATTGGGAGTGATGAAGAAGGACATGATTAGGAACCAATATATGTAGAACAGCTCAGGTTGGACAGTTTGGAGACAGCCAGAGAGACCAGACTGAGATGGTCTGGACATGTGTGGAGGAGAGATGCTGGTATACTGGGAGAAGGATGCTGAATATGGACCTGCCAGGCTAGAGGAGAAGAGGAAGACCAAAGAGGAGGTTTATGATGTGGTGAGGGAGGACATGGAGGTGGCCGGTGAGACAGAGGAAGATCTAGAGGACAGGAAGAAACGTTTCTTCCAATAAGGTAGTATAGTATTGTTTAGAATAGCATAGTGATGTATAGAAAGGTGGGACGTATTACCTAGACAGACAGAAACAGGTCACAGAAGAGATTTGTGGCACCTATTTATGAACTCTAAACGCTGTTTCTCCATTATTTTCCTTTTGCTGGTTTGAATATTAATTTAATTCATCCTTTAAAATGCTTTATGCTCATCCCCCCAACTGTGGTGTCACGTTTGATCTTCTCTTTTTGTGTCCCGATCTCATCTCTTACGTCCGCAGTGTCCACCATCAATACCTGTGCGTATGTTTGACATGAGTTTGTGTATCTAGAGGGGATGGATATGTTCTTAAGTAGCGCTTTTCTAATCTAGCAACCGCTCCGAGCGCTTTGCAATAAATGCCTCAGAAGTTGGGAGTGACCGCAGCAGGACACGAACCTGCTACGCCTGACTTCCAAGCGCAGCGTCTACCCACTGAGGCTCAAATCTCAAAACGTTTTCTCCTCTCTTTTCTCTCTGCCAGGGTCCATCTGTTGAAACCAGGCCAGACTATAAAGAAGGATATCTCCATTACAGTTTCATCCCCGGGTACTAAATTACTAATAGCCAGTCTTTTCCATAACAGCTGCCCTGCTGCCGTCACGAGGAGCTACCACAGTGTCTCCACCACGGCAGAGTGCAGCTACACCAGCATCAACACATGAGCCAAATCCTTTTTTTTATTATTCAATGCTCATATTAAAGTCAGGTGTGATAAACTCTGACTACTATGTCAAGTTTTGATTTGAAATGTTACAAATCCAAAACTTTCAATATAGCATCCATCACAAAGGTGTGTGTGTGTGTGTGTGTGTGTGTGTGTGTGTGTGTGTGTGTGTGTGTGTGTGTGTGTGTGTGTGTGTGAGAGTGTGTGTGTCAGTGTCCAAGGCAGCCCACAGTACAGAGTGAACACTCACACACTCC
>OMLC01043985.1:0-11231 GCA_900302585.1 Regalecus glesne
GGCAGAGTGTAAAGATGCTGGAATAAATATGTTAACAGGTTACTTATAGAAATGATGTGGGTAGACAAAACAAAATATACATGTGTAAATACAGTGTACTGTATTTTATTCATGCCACGTATGCTTAGATTTATTGTGGCAATGTTAAGAGCTGGCCAGAGTGATGGCATGTGGGTAGAAAGACCCTGTCCTTGTATATGTGGTTGTTCTGGCATACAGAGGTCTGTAGTGTTGACCAGAGTAGGGACATTGGAGCAGCTTGTGACCAGAGTGTGATGGATCTGCAGTGATGTTGTCTGCCCAGTTCTTGCCTCTGGAGATGCATAATTTCTGAATGATGGGTGTGTTGGTACCAATTATTTTCCTCTGCAGTCCTGACTGTCTGCTGCAGTCTGTTCCTGTCCTGTTTGCTGGCTGACCCAAACCAGCCAGTGATGGAGGTGCAGAAAATAAGCTGTATTATTGCAGAGTAGAGCAGAATCAACAACGCCTGAGTAGCATTGTGAGCTTCCTGAGCTCACAGAGACTGGACATGGTAAATGGACTTGGTTTTAATAAGGGCTTCTCTTGTCTAGTGACCACTCAAAACACTTTGCATTGTATGTCTGGTATTCACCAAGCATCTTCTGCTGGGCCTCTTTGATGATTATGTCCATGTTGGACACCCACCTCAGGTTTGAGGAGATAGTTGATCCCAGAAACCTGAAGAAGTCCACAGCAGACCCAGTGATGTGGACTATGGTGAGGGGGGGGGTGAAGGAGAAGAAGCTTCATAGTCATTGTACATACCTACGGCAAAGTATGTTCTCTGCGTTAAACCCATCCTGTTATATAGGAGCAGTGAGCAGCCAGTCTACAATCCAGCCAGGGACTATTGACTGGGATGTTGGTGGTCCTCAGAGGTGTGAGAGGTATCTTCTCCTGAACTCTGTAGCTTATTTCAAACCTGTTTTAAAGACGAAGCCATTCCATCAGATCAACAATTACCAGCAGTCAGCCTCTTGTGAGATCTCCTAAGTCTTGGAGAATAGTTGAAGCCACTCCAAGCCCATCTATTGGCTCCCTTTGCACTTCCAACCAAATTTCCCTTGAAACTCCCGTTGAATGTAATTAAACACATGAAGTCGTCTACCTGTTCCCTGGAGACGTGAGTAACTTCACTTGTTAAGGATGTTCTCCCCACAATCAGCCCTCACATTTGAACTATTTTAACAAGGCCCTGAACACTAGGCTCTCTTTCCCACCTATTCCAAAACGGCCTCTGTCTGTCTCCTCCTCAAAATAACAAATAAACTTGCTATCAAGGTACTCTATAGTTAAACTTCGTTTGAACTACAAAGTTCACTCCTACGTGTTAGTTGATTTTATTTTCTGCGGGTGCTTCTCTGTAAAGCCGGACCACCACATCAAAGAAACCCAAGAGAGGAGCTCTTGACAATGGGAACCAGTGCTTTAGCAACTCATCATTGGCCAGTAAATGTTGCTGGTTTCAGAAAATTTGCTCTCTCCGAATTCTTCCCTTTGCCAAATCTTCCAATGGCCAAGTCAAGTCAGTTTGGAATAGCCCGTTATTACAAAGGTGCCGCGATGGGCTTTACACTAACACAGCATCCTGTCCTTAGACCCTCACATTGAATAAGGAACGAGTCTCTTAAAGGAAATTCTTCACGGAGAGAACATATAGGAAGAAACCTCAGAGAGAGCACCAGAGGAGGGATCTCTCCCCCAAGAAGGAGAGGCGTGCAATGGATGATGTGTACACAGAATAAAATAAAAACAGAGAGGATGACAGAATTATAATGGAATTACAAGATTCATAACAATAATAATAAGAATCTCATTTATACGGACAGTTCATATTGACAAACATCTAGAATGCAAATAAGCCATTTCTAGCCACCTGGCTAATTCTCATCATATGAAGAATGTGTCAAGTGTCCCTGAGCAAGACACCAGACCCTCAACTGTTCAAGCCCTGAGATGGAATTGCTACCAAGTGGTCCCACCACCTTTCCCTCAATGAGTAGTGGGATAGGCTCCAGCTTGACCCTGTGACCTGACCCCAGACAAGCAGCCACTGATGGATGGATGGATGAAGAACGTGGAAGAGGCCACAGTATCTCAGTGGCAGAGCACATACGCCGAGGAACAAGGAACCAGGCATCGCAGGGCTGACCCAAACCCGGTGGACCAGGAAGGGCACCCAGCATGAGTCTCCCAGGCTCCTCCCAGGTCAGATACACAGAAAAAGAGGAAGACAAAGACAAGAGAAAAAGCATTTGGGAGAAGAGAACAGTTTGCATGAGTAAATACCATACTTCTAATCTATAATCTTACCAGCAGAACAGTGCTGGGTGAATTCATTACTACAGAAGCCCACCAGTTATGCAGTACAGGTTGTAAATGACACGATGCAAAGTCAACTAATTATAGGTTAAGGCAAAAAGATGAGTCTTTAGTTCAGATTTAACAGACTCAACAGACTCTGATTGTCTGACGGCAGCAGGCAGGTTATTCCACAAGGATAACCTGCCTGCTGCCGTCGGCGCCAAAGCAGCCATTGTGCAACATTACATATTGTAATTAGATGCCATTTTATACCCATCCATTTGGTTGGGAAAACTATCCAATTACAAAACACCTTCCAATGTGGTAATTACCCTGATGGTAACTGAGGATGACAGGGCCATTACAGTTCTGAGCAACCAACATGTGATATATGAAGCTGTACAATCTCATCTGTCCGACTGAGGCATTGAAAACAGCATCAAGTTGAATGCAGTTTGTCTTACTGTTGATATTCTGAGAATACAGTTCTTAACTCGTAAGTATTGTTTCATGAACACAAATCCAGTCAAACATGATTGAGAATTATTTAGCAAAATCATATATTTTCTCTGTTTTCCTTCATTATGCTGAGGCTTTGTTTGTGTGCAATTCGGGGAACTCTGCATACTCAATACATGATACTTACATAATGTGTGAGTTTATTTTACACAATAGTCAAATGAAGGTCTGTTGTACGTGTCTCAGTTAGTCCCTAGGTGTGGGGATGGGCAAGGACCTAGATGGAATGTGTAACATTTAGGGCAGATGCTCTCCCTGACACACCCCGGTGGGATTAAACCCACGATGCCTGGCTCATTATTTCCCGACCTGTGCACTTGACTGCTGAGCCCATGTTTCACACAGTAGTATACATTTCAAAGTGTTTCTCAAGTTTCATCCTTCTGTCTTGGGAGTCCTGGTTTCTCATTTCTCCACTTTTGTGCGTACTCCTAGGTCAGAGGCTCTGTAGAGGGCTACCTGCTCCCCAGTCAAGTTTGTTTTCCATAACTCCCAAAGTTTGCTGAGAAAGATGTGTACGTCTTGGTGCTGCCTCCACAGCACCTGTAAATGAGGCCTGTGAAGATCTAAAGGGAGCCTTCGCTTTCATCTGATTGGGCTCTGATCTGGAAATCCAAATTTTTAAGTCAAGACCTGGGCAAGTCTAAGACCTTCATAAACCATGTCTGAGAAACGCCGTTTCAGTTCATCCAGTTTAAAGATGTAATAAGCCCTAAAGGTTCATCTGGCTGCCAAAAAGAGGCAGAGAGGGTTTTGCCCAACGTCCTTTGTGATTAAAACTAACAAAAAGTAGTTAGTTAGACAGTTGGACAGTTAGAACCCGGGTTAGCAAAGCAGAAATGGCGGATTTGATCCTGCTGCCTGCAATGTGTGAGAATGTAAATGTCCACTACTTGTGAGTTACTATGAGTGAGAGGCTGACTTGAATGTGAATCTCCTGAAAAGAGGTCTTCACTAACCAGTGGTCCTATCCTTTTTGACATCGACGTGTATTCATCAACCACACCGTGTCAAAGCATTTGGACATGGAAAGCATAGAATTCCAGTAGTCCAACCTGGCTAATGGCTACAACATGACTTTAGCTTGTCCTGGCCTTTGGATGGTTTCATTTAATTGTAGAACCCCCCCAACTGACACACAGCCACACAATAGATGCCAATAGAGTCAACGAGGCCACATGCAAAACACATAGTCATCCACTATATGCACCAGTGGATCAACACCGATAAGACATCTAAAATCGTACAAGCGCTATTCACTATGGCAGCTATTGCAGCTTCGTCATCAGCTCTTCCTTCAGCCAGACTGCAGACGCACACCACATGGCACAAAAACAACCACAGGAGTGCACACAGCGGAGTGCAGGCATATCTCGCTTTCTTCGGCGCTCAGACTTGGTGAAAAACGACCCCTCGTTTCACCTACCAGGAAGAGGCCCTTATGGAAATACTTGAGATATGTGCAGCCATCACAGTTTTCACCGTATTAAATGAATTGGTGAATGGCTTTCATTCATTCTACAGCAATAAAACAATATTAAGAAAACATGGCTCAGCTTTTCAAAACTTTTATTCCAGCTACTAATATAACTCCCAGCTGTGACTGTGATTAATCCTTCTCTTGAAATTGGATTTTTACAACAGCGTTTTAACAGTGGAGTCTATGTCACCTCTGCGTTTAATTCTCCTCATCACATCAGTTTAATAAACTTGCCAGCGAGGACAGTAAAACGTATTATTCTCCTGTGCTGAGCTCAGCAGTGAATGATTTGCTGATTTGGGGGCAGCATAGCTGCTCGGGAGGTAGGGCGGTCATCCGGTAATCAGATGACTGGTGGTTCGATCCCCGGCTCCTTCAGAAAGCATGTCGATGTGTCCTTGAGCAAGACGGTGAACCCCTAACTCCTGGAACAATAGTTGAATATTAGCCTGGTGGGCAAATCTGACACATTTACATTTGACTCTTAAGTGTTCATTAATATGTATTTTCCCCATAAAAGAAGATTTATTTATTTGATACATCTGGTTTACTTTCCACACTCATACCCGAATACATCATGGACCTTGTGGCTGCCTGATCCGGATGTAGTGAGAACAAATATTTTCTGATGGTTCTTAATCCCCACAGGATCTCCATGGTACAGTCACGACTGTGGACAGAACGTTCGAGGCGGACAGGCAACTTCAGCTGTGGTGAAGCTCCGCTCTGTGTGTGGCAGCTCCTAGTGAGTCAACCTAGAGCTCAGGTTAGAACTCCGTCTTTTTAGCCAGATCTCTGAAAGTGCCCCCCGCCACCCTCACCGAAGGCACTTGCACACACCTCACACGGAGTACCTCGAGGCACGGTGCTGCTGAGACCGAATTTATTAATTTTATTCATTCATTAATTTTAATTTGCACCACACTCGGAATGAAGCCGGGTTTAATTTGAAAGACAAGCGTACAAAGGTACATACGGACACCTAGCACAACAGTTGCAGCTCGCACACATCGACTCCGCCAGAATCCCCAAGTGATTAGAATATTTAATAGGGGAGATGTTCCCTCTTTGGACACTCCAAATGGATTTGCGCATCCAAGCAGCACAGCCAATTAAAGCTGTCTGCAAATTTAATCTGAGTACATAGAGAACGGGATCCGCTAGTGACCATGTCATTGGCCAATAAAGTAAATGGCAACAGATTGGTTGCCATCGCATTTGCATGAGTTAGATAGTCGGGACATTGGTGGTTCGATCCCCGGCCCCCTGCAGAAAGGCTGATGAAGTGTCCTTGAGCAAGACACTGAACCCCAACTGCTCAAGCCCAGTGATGGAGTGGTGACCTGTCCAGGGTCTCCCCCCACCTTTCACCCAATGAGCACTGGGATAGGCTCTAGCATGACCCCATGACCTGACGTCGGATAAGTAGTTGATGACGGACGGATGGATGGATGATAGCTGTGAATAGATCATCAAAGGAAAGAACATTTAAATGGAATTATTTATGTTTCCTTGGCTTGTGTTGGCAAACAAAAGAAATCACAATGGCTCTGTCACAAACTCAGGATGCTCGAATATAAACCATTCTACAAATACTGAATCTCATAAATGACTCAAACCTAAATTTAAGATCATCATTAAAGGATATTTGTCACGGAGGCCATGTTTTTACTTACAAGTCAGTCATGCTTGAGCCCCTGTGATCAAAAGCCCCATGCCTTGTGCTACATGCTGCTGTATTGTGTATTTGTGCTTGTCGAAAATGTCGAGTTTGCTAGTGAACCACAAGATGACAGCTTTCATTTCCTGACGAGCCAACCTGAAACATAATGAGGAACAGCGTTATGGAATCATTGATCAGGACTAGTGATCATTCTACTTCACCACTCAGAATGACAGTCCAGATGGTAGATTAGCTGCTTCCCTCAGAGTATTCCGGTTTAATCAAGGTGAGTATTTGACACACACATGAGCAGACCTTCCTGTCTTGGTTGACTTATCCGTGACCTCTAAGGTGACTGTACATTTTGCTAGTTTGGACCATGCCCCTGTCTGTGTGGAGACAAAGCAAGAGAGGCAAGGCTGAGATGGTTTGCAGGATCTGACGTACGTGGAAATCTATTTGCTAGTCTGCAGAATAATGGTAATTTTGTGTGTGTGTGTGTGTGTGTGACCATAACCTGATCCGGGGACTAGTCGTTCTGGCGTAGCAATGCGCTATCCTGATGCTGTGCCATTATGCAACATCTCGGAGAAAAGTGCCGTGCGACATTATTTCATGTAATCCCCTACTTCAGAATCCCAAAAGATTCTGACAAACCAGGGCACGCAGTTTATGTCACGTACACTATACAAAGTATCTGAGTTACGGGATATAAAATTAATCCTCATGAATGTGTATCACCCACCAAACAGATGGGCTCATGGAGGGATTTGATAAAACACTCATGATTCCTAAGTTTGTGCTCAAGGTTAGCCACAGTTTAGATGAATGTTTGGAACCTCTGTGGTTTGCAGAGGTTGTGGCAGAAGGTGCCCCAGGCCTGCGTGGCGTTTGGCCCCTTTGAGCTGCTCTTTGACATAATGTTGAGATGTGTTGGTCTGGACCTGGTTAAAAGAAGCTTGAAGAGCCGTCCAAGTGGCAGTAAAAATGAGCTACAGTACACGCTGCACCCGAGAGCAAAACTCGGCACACTCGGGCAGTTATCATAGGAGAATCACATAATTCAAACATGGGCAAGACATTTTGCACACGCTTTATAACAGTAATCAGGGTATTGTCTTACAAATGGCTGATATCGATCTAGCTTGGGGTTATTTCAAATCTAATTTCATGGCCATGTGTGACAATCACGGCCCTTTTAGAAGACTCAGGATACATGGAGAAGACAAGCCTAGGTTTAATGAATCTATTTCCTCTTTTATTAGACAGAGAGATGGTGCTTGGGCCAAAGCATAGAAAACTGATAACCATTTGGAATGGACTCTGTACAAAACATTAAGAAATAAATGTGCTAAATTGATAAAAAAAAATAAAATTGCGACTCCTATCTGACCATGATAAATGAAAACCCCATGACCCTGCCAAGTTCTAGAAGTTTGTCAAATCCACCTCAGGTTTTATTACACTAACAAGTCTTCCCGGTCTTTTAAAAGGGAAGCAAAATGTAATCAAGGATAGAACCGATATTGCGTGCACCTTTAATAGTCACTTTCTCTCTGCTGGCTCAGTTTGATCGCTATAATGTGAGGGTACATGGTCAGAAAGGACACTTTTAGCCTCTCCTGTCACCCTACTCAACTTGACTTTTACGCCTATTTCAACCTCACAGCTCTATTTGTTAGCTTATGTAATGTGTTTGACTTTAGATCACAAACCGTTATTACAAAGACTCCACTTTAATGGTCTTTGTGAAAGGTCTCTGAAGTAGTTTAATAACTATCCATCTGAAGAACTCATTCTTTCAGTAGAAAACTGCACCTACGCCCCACTTACAGTAAAAAAGAGGTCCCTCAAGGATCTATTTCAGCCTCTAGCTTATTTTGTATTCTAATAGATTACTTAAATCATAATCATTTGCACTTGGATGACAGTCATTTTTATGGCAGCAACCTCTTTGAATCAGCCAAAGAGTTCTTGCATGATGTTTTTCTTAAAAAAGCAACTCTCAACTGTTTAGACTGAAGTAACCATAAAACTGAATTTACTACTCGAATTCTTGCAAATGTCCCCACAGTCCAGTCAAAGCTTAGTAAAACTGAATCCTCCTTTTAGCACCTGGGGGTGGAATGAGTTACAAAATAGCATTACCGTAGAAGTACTCTCTACTTTGAATATTTTAAAAGGGTCTTTTCCAAGGTCTCCCGAAGGAAGCATATTGTTCTTTTATATAACCCTTGACTTGGGGTGGACTCTGTTAAGGATATCGCTGTTATGGCTCCTTGTGCTGCTATCTGGACCAGGACACTTTGGAGGAAGAGATCTTGTATCTCAGGGGGACCATCCTGGCTAAATGAAGGATGACTAAAAGAAATGAATAATTTACAAGTATTCTTGATCAGACAACATAGAAATAGAAGGCTGTGCAATTCATACTTTTCTCTCTTCACTTTCACTTGGCACGTGTGCCAAAAGCTCTTGAAGCAATAATCCAGTCATGACGCACAGCAGACCTTTTTTTCCAGTTTTTTTCCCGTTTTGCCTCCAAATTGATTTTCTTAATATCTTTTTTCTACTTTCACCAGCATAACAAATTAAACACATTTATCATGGGAACATTTTTATAAAAAAAATGAGTGACACATTTTTCATGTATGAGAGTATTCACCCTCCCAGAGTGAACACTTTGTAGATGGGCCTTTTGCTGCAATTAAGCTGTGTCTCTCTTCGAGTCTGCCTAAGCTCATTTTGATTTGGAACTTTTGCCCATTCTTCCATGTAAATTTGTTCCAGCTCTGCCCAGTGAGATGGGGAATATTAGTGGACAGCACCTTTCAGGTCTTTCCACAGATTTTCAATTAGATCATCCCACAATAGTTTTTAGTGCACTCTTTGGGTTATTCTCCTGTTGGAATATAAATCCGCAATTAAATTCAGGTTGGGCTTTTAAGCTCAGATAAGTTGCTGATAGAACGGAAACGGCAGTGGAAACCATCACCGTTTCAGTCCGATGATGTGGCTGTGTCGGCCATGGTAAATGGACTTGTCCTTATACAGCGCTTTTCTATTTCAGCGTCCACTCAAAGCACTTTATTTAGTGATTAGTTTAGCCTAAAAACCATTCCATGGCCTCCAACCACTGCTGAAAACATCATCTTTATAAGCTGCAGTCATGTGGGAGACCATGGCAGGCAGGATGGGGATGAACCAAGGGAGACGGACCGTACCATTATGTCTTTCAAGTTAACATAGCAGTGGGTGGTTAAATAGATAAAGGATTCCCTTATGAGTCCCACAAGGGGACATTTGGATATCTCTGCATTTTTGACCCAACCTATTGTATAGGAGCAGTGAGCTGCCAGCATATGACGCTCGGGGAGCAGTTAGGGGTTAAGTGTCTTGCTCAAGGACACCTCGACATGCTGTATGCAGGACCGGGGATCAAACCTGTGACCCTCCGATTGCCAGATGACCGCTCTACCCACCGAGCTAGGCTGCTTCATTGATGACTAACGAGTGAGTGGTCTATTTTGCGTCACGCTCAGTCTCCACGTGGTGGGGCTAGACATGGATTTACCTGGCACTCAGGGGATTAAAGCTGGATGCCCTTCCTGACATCCCGTGGCCCCTCCGGCTCTTCACTTCCCAATGCACAAAGGTTTGCAGCAATTTCAGATCATTATATCTGAAATCATTCATATTCATCTATTATCCTTTCCCCTGCAGCCCCGGGTGCATGTGTAGACATTTGAAAAATGGCCGTATCGGTGTGTGATCGGAGAGTCTGTGATAACACTGTGGGATTTCTAATAATGTAAGTCATGCAGGTAAACAAACTGTTGTGACCGTGCATACGAAACTTGTGTAATTGACATTTTCTCAGTAGATGTGTAATGATTGCACATCAACATGATTTATCTTGGGTGTTAGGTGAGCATGATGGTTCTAAGTCTAGTTCATCCTGAGCTATAGCTAATATTTTACTACAGCAGGGCCACATCTAAGCCTCTGTATTGGCTGTATTCCATCTGCCGAATCTTCCCAGGCCAGCCCACGAATACCGGTTGTAAATATCCCCAGCTAAGTCCTCAGACTAGTTTTACAACCCAAATATAGTGTGAGGCATATGGAAGTAGAATTTATCGATTGGGCGAGCATGATATTCATCAGTCAAACACACTTAGATCTGAGCTTACCAGGCACATGGACTCCCTGAGGATTTGCCGTTGTCTCCTATCAGCTGCTGGCTATCGACTAGCCTTCCGTTTTCTATTCCTTCTTTCGGCATCTTCATCTCTGTTTGAGCAGTTGAGGTGAGGAAGGTGGAGGGAGGAGTTCACTCGGGGTCAACTGTTGAGCGTCATGGGGAGTGATGGAGAGGTGGAGGAGAGAGTGCAGGCAGGGTGGAGTGGGTGGAGAAGAGGGTCAGGGGTGATGTCTGACAGAAGGATACCGGCAAGAGTGAAAGTGAAGCTTTACAAGATGGTGGTGAGACCCAGCTATATTGTGTGGTGTGGAGACAGTAGCACTGACATGCAGACAGGAGGTGGAGCTGGAGGAGCTGAGGATGCTGAGATTTAGATTGGGAGTGACGACAAAGGACAAGAATTAGGGACGAGTATGTTAGAGGGACAGCTCAGGTTGGACGGTTTAGAGATCTACGCCTACATCGACTGCTTCACTGCAGGCTTGAGTTTGGTCAAGGTCTCTGTAGTCGTCACTGCGCCACAGTGAGATCTGTTCCTGCTTGTTTGTCTGTATGTTTTTCCAATGCTGTGCATCACAAATGTCTCAATCTTCAGAAAATGGCTCCAACATGGCACGTGCTTTTTACGCTGTGCCTCAGTCGGGATGTGTTTGGTTAATGGACTTGTTGGGGCGGCATAGCTCAGTGGGTAGAGCGGTCGTCTGGCAATCAGAAGGTTGCAGGTTCAATCCCCGGTCCTGCATACAGCATGTCGAGGTGTCCTTGAGCAAGACACTGAACCCCTAACTGTTCCCCGAGCACCTTATGTGGGCAGCTCACTGCTCCTATACAATAGGTTGGGTAAAAAATGCAGAGAAATCCCAATTTCCCCTTGCGGGACTGATAAGGGAATCCTTTCTTTTTGTTCTTACACAGCTGAATCCTGGAGTTTTGCGTCCGGGCAGCAGACACCCTGTGCTGCCACACGCGTGTGTTGTATCCCACACATTACAGATACATGAAGTCCACCAGAGGGCTTTATAAATCACTGTCCCTTC
>OMLC01043989.1:0-10229 GCA_900302585.1 Regalecus glesne
CCCCCGAGCTCATAGATGATGGTTCCTTCTTCACATACACGGCATCTTTTATGCCCCATTCAAACCAGCGTTCCTCCCTATCAAGGATGTGCACATCTTCATCCTCATGTTTGACAGAGTGTCCACTGGCCTGTAGGTGGTGGAGACTGCAGAGTTCTGGCCTGACATGTTAGCTCTTCTGAGCTGTGCCACCCTATTGGCCAGTGTCATTTGGGTTTCCCCGATGTACTAGTCAGGGCAGTCCTCCCAGCACTTGACAGCAAACGCTGTATAGCTCCGTTTGACCCGGGGTGAACCAATTTCGGGTACGGTGTGTTTTTGGGTTTGAAAGCAACTGAGATGCTGTGTTTGGAAATTATTTTCTCAACCTTTTTGAAACTCTGGCAATATACAGACTCGGCACTGGTTTTTGTTTAGAGAGCTGCTGTTCTTTTCTCCTCGGTCAGCTAGTGCAGTGTTTGGCTGTCTCCCTGGCTTTGACAAATGCCCAGTTAGGATAAACACACTTAATCACGGCCCCTTTCATATGGGATTTCTCCCCCCAGCTGCTGCTGTCAGCTCATTGGTACAGTGTATTGATAACTCCTAGTTTGTGCTCCAGTGGATATTGACACTCAGACCTAATGTACTGCAAGGGAGTGTCAAATGTCCTCCATCACTGAATGTAATTTAACAGTCTGAGAAGCCTATCACTCCCATCTTTTTTTCCATCATCCCTGGTGAACTTGATGTGGTTGTCCACAGGGCCTAAAGCAGGATTTGGCAGAACTTGGCCATGTTGTAGGGGTGGATTTAGATGGAACTTGATGGATTAAGGCCAGATGCTCTTCCTGATGCCCCGCGGTGGATTTGAACCTGCTGCCTCCAGCTCATCAGATCCTGAGAAACGTGTGCTTTACCCACTGACATACCACGCCCCCCCCCAACAACTTGGAGATGTTAAAAGACAAAATCGAAGACAGTAAATATCCCATTTTATCGTGTTCTATTTTTTAACAAAATCACAACAGTGAAATACAGCCTGTTGTTGGTTTTCTGATTTAGGATTCCTAATCAAAGGAGGAAATAATGGGTTGCTATTATTTCTCTGATTTTAGATTCCTTATTGGATATTAAATGATTGAATATATATAGATATATTCAACCTTCCCAGTAGTCACTATGAGTACCTGGCCATACCTTTTGGTTTAATGAATGTACCCGTGGCGTTACAGGCCCTGTTCAGTTATGTAACATGTACCTTGATGACACCCTGATTTTGTCCAGGTTCCTCCAGGAACATGTGCAACATGTTCAGGACATTCTTCAGCTGCTGTTGGAGAGCCAATTTTATGTCAAGGCAGGAGAGTGTGAATATTACCTAGACTCTTTCTATTTAAGGTTCTGTTAAAGACTGGAGATGGATCTCACCAAGGCAGCATTGCCTGGGCCTCAGCGGACCACCCAGAAGGAGCTCTAGGGGTTCTTAGGGTCCCGAGGTGCCCTTCTCCTGGTCAGTTTCTGTTGATAGGACTTCCTTTAGGCTCAAGAAGTCTTTCACGTCTGCCCTCATTCTGGTCTCTCCTCATCATATGCCCCAGTTTGAGGTTGAGATGGATTCTTCTGATGTTGAACTAGAGTTTGGCCTTTCCTAACGGTCCCCAAAGGATAGCAAGCTCCATCCATGTGCCTTTTTCTCTCACTGTCTGTGTCCTGCAAGGAGAAATTATGACATTTGCAACCAGGAATCGCTGGCTGTCAGATTGGTACTAGAGGAATAAAGAGATTGGTTGGAGGGGGCTGTTGAGGGGCATCCCGAGTCTGGAAAGACAAAAAGAATCTGGGGTACATCAAATCAACCAAGTGCTTCAAATGCAGCCAAATGAGTTGGGCCATCTTTTTCTCATGTTTCAATTTCACCCTCTTTTACTATCCCGGGTCCAGAAGCATGATGCCAGATGCCTTGTCTCACAGATGATGCTCTCACAGGACCAGAAACCCTCCAGCCTACACCGTGCCTGGTCACTACCGTCCTGTTTGACACAGAGCAGACTGGCCAAGAGGCCCTTTGTCAACACCTGTCCCCAGATAATGATCCTGTAGGAAGATTGTGCCTGTGCCTGTCCATGCTCAGGTTCTGCCGTAGGCACACTCTTCCAAACTCTGCTGCCACCCTTGGGTCCAACACACCCTGGCCAGCTTCTGTCAGAGCTTTTGGTGGCCTAGCATGCACAGGAATGTGTTGGAGTTTGTGACCGCCGGCACCCACTGCACCTAAAGGAAGCCATCAAACTGGCCGCCAGCTGGTCTGCTGCCCCCCCTGGTCATCCTCTGACATTGTTGGTCTCACAACGCCTTAGACTTCATTACCGGACCCCCTTATTCGAAAGGTAACACTGTAGTGGTCACTGTGGTGGATCCATGTTCTAAGGCTGTACAATACATTCCTTTGCCCAATCTGCCCACTGACAAGGGGAGAGCTCAGCTTGTGGTCAATCAAGTCTTCAGATTCCGGAGGCCACACTTTTCCTCTCACTTCTAGAAGGCTTTCTGTAGCCTCATTTCCTGTGTTAAAATTTAGAAGTCTTTGGAGAAGACACTCTGCCTTTGACATCTCCTGCATTAAGCCTGTGTGTACCAGTCTGCTCAGCCCCCCTACCAGCCTTCCTCCCCCTCCCCAGCTCAGTGATGGTGCCAGTCTACACAGTCAGGAAGCTCGAGTCTCAGCGTCACGGTTAGAGAATTCAACACCTGGTGGACTGGGAGGTCTTGGGCCTGGAAGAGAGATGGTGGGATCCATCTGGGGATATCATGGACCCAACGCTTATCAGGGACTTTCACCATCTTCACCCGGACCTCCTGAGGGTGTCTCTAGTGGGGTGTGCTGTCATGGACTCAACCAGAATCTCTAGTTCCTCGTAGCCCTCTCCCCCTGGTCTATGTCCCTGTGTGTGTGTGTGTGTGTGTGTGTGTGTGAACGAGTAAATATGAGGCGTACAGAGGAGAGTGCTCGGCATGGTTGCTAGGCTATGTAGAAATGAGTCCATTTAGGATTCACCATTTAGTCCCCAGTACATTTACCAGTTAGAACCCCTCTTTGGTTTGCCAGACCGTCCTGCCAGTCTTTGTTTCCTGACTTGTGTCTGAGAGTGACCTTGTATTTCTGCCTCATGGTTCTGTTCCTCTGCCTAGTCCGACTGACTTTTGGTTTTGGACCTTTGAATGAACTGTGTTAGCCCTTCAGTGAAGCTACCTGCTGCTCTCTACTTACCCCTGCCTGTGGTCTGGGAGTTTGAGGCCTCCTTGACCCATGGCATTCTAGTTTTGATGTAATGTGTGTGGATGTGTTCCTTTTATGCAATCAGCAGCACTTACATGTTCTTACGAAAGAAACCCTTCATTGGACACTGCATCGTGCTCTGTGCCTCCGCCCATGGCATTGCCAGTCTGCTGTATATTCTTCATGTTTTGATGAGGACATGATGTGGTCAAAGCGTTGAGAGAACAACTTTAATTGGGAGCAGTTTAACGAGTGTGTGGACGCGGTCGGCCTTGTTTTCATTATCATGTTTTTGCTCATAACATACTGTCCAGGCCTCGCTGGAATCCCTCCTGAAGTGTTTTGACAGACCAGTCCCCTGTCAGCCAATTACTGCGGGCATCGTAAGTGGAGTGTTCATCGAACCCGATGTCATCCATGACAACGGTCTCCACCCCCGGCCTCTCCTCTTGGCTAAAGACTTGGTTAAAGTTGATCTCATCAGCGACTTGGATCAGTCTTAAGACGGAACTTTTCACACTTGAGTCCCTGATTTTGTGTATTTCATGAACAAAATCAGGAGTGCACAGGAGTCACAGCCCATGTTTTATCATCTGAATAAATGTATCCCCTCTTTTAAAAGCGAGGGCAGCCAAGCCAAGACCTACACAACATGGCCGACAACATCCGGTCGTATTCATTTTACCCTGATTGAGCCAAAAACGGAGACACGGGTTGGCCATTCTCCACTCTAAGCCTGATGCCCAGTAATGTCTGCAGCCATTTGTCACAGCACTACCCATCTACACACACGTATGTTAGACTGGTGGATCTCTTTCCCTGAATCCCAGAGAGCAGAAAGACCGAGTGCTGAGGAGCGGGAACTGAAACATGGCTGTCTATCTATTCTCTGAACCATGATCCAGGATTCCATCATTATGTGCTCTGGTTATTTCCTTGCCCTGTGAAACACAGAGATTAAATTACAAGCATAATTATACATTATGATTAGAAGGATGGAATTTAATTACAATTATGAGATACAAAGATGGTGGTGAGGTTTTGCTTCTCTCATACACAAGGTGTGTGCTGTTTTAGTGTTATTGGAAATCATTGTTGTTTTTTAAGTGTTTCTATTCTTCATTGATTTTATTCATCTGTATTGTTTCTTATTTAGTGGTTTATGGGGCAGATTTTTTCAATGACATACTCTGATGTAAAAACACCTAAGTTTATTATTCAGGTTCATTAATCGAGCATTAGGGAGGGGGCAGGAGTGGGCCACTGACGAGTCAGAGGCAGTGGGTTTGAACCCACCACGGGGCATCAGGAAGGGCATCCAGCCTTAATTCCCCAGGCTCCATCCACGTCCATGTCCACCCCTACAACATGGGGACTAATGGTGCCACATCAAACCGACCTCTCTCAGAAAGAGCAGGAAATGATGAGTAATAACTTCTTCCTGCTCCCTTTCAAGCATAGAATCCTTGCAGATTCTTCATTGAGATTTATTTTGTTGAATTGTGTTCAAAATGAAGACATCGGAATTAGAATTTTGGATAAAACTAGCATATTGAAAAGCCCAGCAGGGTGTGTACCGTCACTGTTCACCCGTCTCATCCAAGTGCTGTGTTTGATGTGGAGTGAGGATGCTGCCTCATTACATAGTCTGGTTGGTTTGCCTCATTTTCCTGCTCTCTACTATTGATCTTTTCCTGTTCGCGTTCCGTTGCTGCTAGTTTCTGAGTTATCAAACGTCATTTTGTTGTGTGCCTACAATGAGAATAGAGTGTCTCAATCTCAGATAGCTCCTTTGCTATGAGGAGTCTACCTCCATGCAAAATGTGAGCAAACTCCAGCATCTGGTTAACACATGAAAGGCACGGCTAATGTGTTTGTTGGGTATATAATTGAATTTTATGGATTAACTTATTCCATGAATGAGAAAGGACATTTATTGCAATTTACCCATTCGCAGGGGCATTTTCCATACAGTTGCACTGCTCTGTGGTTGAGGCAATACTTCCTCCTGCAGAGACTGTATTGGCCAAAGTGGATTGATATTTAGGGCAGTGCATTAGCTCTGGGCAAGGTCCATGAACACGCAGGGCTCCTGAAATGTGTGAAATGTGTGTGTGAACATGTAATCCCCTAAAACTCCCTCTTATTAGTTGTGTTTATTTTCAGAACACGTGAACTGTGGTGCACGACGGAGCTGATACTCGAGCTCCAGAGGATTAAGCCCTGTCATCTGAAAATATATGAAGTAGGAAATGGGAGATAAGAAATTCACCTTTTTCATGTGTTGTGTTGCATTTGCCAGCGTTTGCTAGTCTCTTTTCTGTCATTGTGGCCGACGCTCTGTGTGCTCTGTGGCATAGCTCAGGAGGTGGCCTGCTCTGATGGTAATGGGAGATTCATTGTTCGATCCCTGGCCCTGCAGGAAATGTGTCGAGGTGTCCTTGAGCAAGAAATGGAACCCTTAACTGCCTGATCGAGTGCTGCGCAGCTGCAGGGCTCACTCCTCCTCTCCAGTAGGATAAGTGAAATGTAGAGATCAAACTCTACCGGCCTTGGTCATGTGACAGATGAAGCAATTCTCCCTCTTCTGTTGACCACTTTGGACTGAAGTCTTTCTGTGTTTTCAACCTCGTCTGTTCTACTTTGAGCCTTTGCTAGGTGCCCTGACTGTTGCCTAGCTTTTGACTGTGACCCCAGTAGACCCAACTGAACTGTGCAGTCACGCCGTGGCTTCTTTCATGAGCTGGGGTCCACCACCTGACTGTGAAGCCCCCCCCCCTCCTTTATGCCAGATCATCTGCATGAAGCTGGCTGGAATTGTGTTGAAATAATCAGCCAATGGGAAGAGGCGTGGGTTGCGGTAAGTCAGCGCTGGAGCGCTTTGGCAAATAACAAGCTAGTCGTGGTCTCGGTTCCACTGCGGGGTGACAGGAAGGGCATCAGGCCTTAATACCCACGCTCCATCTGAGTCCGTGTCCCCCCCCTCCCCCCAAACACGGGGCCTAGCCCCGACACGGTAAAATGGGCCTCTGGTGAATGAAGGGAGGCATAGGGCAACAAGATGGTGTGGAGATAGAGAGAATGGATGGGGTCATTGTCATCACTCCCTCACCTCCTGTGCTCCGTTGTTTTCAGTCCATCACTTTTTCTACATTCTGGAATCCAGCTTCATACCCGTGCCTGTGGATCTAGAATGGCCCACGTAGTCTCTGGCAGTAAGGCTCACCAGCGCCTCACACCACCTGATCCAGTCATACATGCTGAGCACCCTCGGATCTCTCATCCCACTCAAAACCTGAATGATATGCAGTCGAGTCTCTTCATGTGGATCTCTGTGCACACATGCTGTTGGCTGTGTCAGGGTGGAGAGGATGGATTGATGGATTACACTTGAAAGAACAGATTCTGCCACAAATCCAGCATGACAGAGTTAATCCACAGTTGCCAAATATCACATTCACTCAGACTGAGCTCGATGTATTAATAGGACCATTTCAAGGATTATTTGACAGCGGTCATGAATATGTCAAGGCAGAGACAGACTCATGCAGCCATGGGACGGATTCTCATTTATAGAAGATTCTATGATGCAAAAATCCTCATTGTTGTGGAGAAAACATTGATAAACTGTCGAGTTCCAGCTTAGTGCCAGCTATCATCCTGTGTTTAAATTCTATTTACCTCTCTCGCTAAAGCCCCGTTCCTTCCCCTCTCTCCTAGTGATCATAATTTGGGTATTACATGTATTCCATTAGCATTAGGATCCATAATTTTGGTGTTAATGGTTCTGGTCTGAAGCTAAGTGATGGAGCGTCGTTAACTGGTGAATGAAAAAAATACATTTAGCAGTGGAGCCAACTGGTTCCAGTCTGTTTCTTTCTAACCCAACATCCATTTCACCTGTTGAAATATTCATTAGGATTGAATTTTCATCACATTTTGTTCCTAAAGCAGCACCAAGCCATTCTTTTAGCTCGCGTAGCGTCACGAGTTTCCATCTTTCTGTTTTTTCAAAGCTGACATTTAGCTCATGGAGTCATTAATTCAGGAGATGGCAATAATGCTGTTGGCTGGTAAATAAAACGTGTGAGACAGAACTCATTACTTTCATTCACCGCTTTTATGTTTAATTTATTTCTAGAATTGCTATTATCTCTGTTAATTATCCATCCATCCATCCATCCATCCATCCATCCATCCATCCATCCATCCAAGTCGGGTCACAGAGTCACGCTGGGGCCTATCTCAGTGCTCATTGGGTGAAAGGTGTGGAAAAGCCCTGGACAGGTCGTCATTCCATCACAGGGCTTGGGCAGTTAGGGGTTCAGCATCTTGCTCAAGGACACTTCGACATGATTTCCTGCAGGGGTCAGGCAACCAATCACCAATCTTCTGATTACTAGATGAGCTGTGCCACTTTCTTTGTTGATTATATTTTTTTTGGATTTTTTACTAACATTGAAACGTGTTAAAATCTCAAATGTAGATGATATGTGAATTACGTAGCTTCAAGCCCACAATCCCATCCCACTGAAATGAGAGTTGGGAATATAACTGTGGTTCTATGAATTCTCCATGTTCACCGGACGTGGGGCATCAGCACCAGATATTCTCCACATGTGTGCAGGCTGAGTCTTCGTAGCAGCAAAGTCACCTGTGACCTGGGATAACAGAGGGTTGGCTAAACATCTGCTCCTCCGGAACCATCCGGCCATCTTTTTCGTTCCACAGAACTCTGGTGGTCAGCTAGACTCCAAAGAACCCCGTCATATTCACAACTGTCATTCTGTTTCATTTCCCCTGACCACGTGACCCGAGGAGCCCGTCTGTAGAGAGGCTGAGGATGCTGCTGACCCTGCCACTGTAATGGCAGGGGGCGTGGCTTAATCATCCCTGTAGGAAAGGACAGAACGTGTGGGGTGAAGCCCTGGTAGATGCAGCTATGTCCTTTTGAGGAACTCCTTTCAAGGCAGGCCATGATTTAAAATCTCTTTCAGAGAATGGCATCAATACCCTCAGGCACACACAGTCCTTTTGATCCGTAAGCATGCAAAACATCGTGTCCCTCATGACAAACAAAAAGGCTGGTACGGGTCCAGTACAGGTCGACGTTACGCTTGATCCCAGCCTTTCCTCTGAAAAGCCCGTTAAAGGAATCACCACGACTGCCTAGTTTCACTGATGTAACAGCTGAAGTTCTGTCTGGCCTGTCTGAGGTGATCTAGGGACCAGTTCTCTCTCCAGGACTGCCACATGCTGGCACTAAAAGTCTTCAGATGGCTCCAAATGCTGCAGCCGGAATCCAGACGGAAAATAGAACATTTGACCATATTACAGTGTTTTTCACCTCCCTTCACTGGCTTCCCATCAGTGTTGGATCAGACTTCGGGCTGACTGAAATAAATCCTAGATGATGTTGGCCCATCAGACCCGTCTGATCTCCTTAAACCGTACGTTCTTCTCAAGCTCTCGGCTCTCAAAAGGGCTCCCCTGTGTGCCCAGAGTCAAGCAGGGCCCTTTCCTACCGGCCCCGTACCTATAGAATAACCTCCCTGGTGCCATCAGACATTGTCTGTTGAGTCTGAAATCCAAACTTAAACTCACCCTTGCCTTTAGCAAGATCACCTGGCTCAATACGTCACACATGTTGATAAGGATTATTAACACTGTAAAAATCTATATTTCAAAACATCTGGAGCTGGTGCTCGGGTGCTGCAGCTGCTCGCTGCTCCTGTACAGTGGGAGGGGTTGAATCCAGAGAAGACGCTTGGTTGGATGTTTGCACGGTGACAAATACATGAAGCTTCTTCTTTACAGTCGTAGAAGTCTTTGGGCCGCCTGAATGTCAAATATTCTAATAATTTGAGATGATATGATATAAGTGTTAACTGACCGTCCTTTCTCATTTTTCTACAAAACGTGAGAGATCGGCTTTAATTGAGGATGCCAGCCGTCGGGGTCAACTGATGATCGGTCCTTGTGACTGTAGGAGACGGTTTCAGGGTTAGAGGAGTGTTCTGGAGCCAGTTGAGACCAGCAGGACAATCCCAAGGTGTGGCAACAGCAGGGACCATGTGTCTTGGTATCCAAACACCTCTGTGGGTTTCATCCGGCCAGTTATTTGTGTGGGATGCTGAATGAGCTCCATCAGCCAATGGAAGCAGCTGAACCAGGCCTCATCAACTGCTCGACTTCATCCCACGTCGTTAGCCGCGTAACCGTCACATGTCTCGTGTTTTCAGGTTCATCCGTTGTGCCCAATGTGCAGGGAATGATTTCCATTCTGCATTACTTATTCCATCCCATAGCTGTCTGAGCAGCCAGTCTTTCATCTGTCAGTGACCTTTACTCTAGAAATGGAAAGGTGAGCTCTCTCCATACATGCCACTGAATCTTTCCCTGTTGCAGACGAGGAAATGATCATGTCCTGAAGGCAATAGTCAGCTCATCCTCGTCCCTCCCCCTCCCCCATCCTTTATGAATTAACCAACATCTGCACTTTATGCGTACACATGGAATACATGCTAATATGTTGCTCTTTAACGGAGCTGTGATTGAATCTGCTCTTTGCTACGGCACTATGACGTGGCTTAGTGACATGACTGAGAAAATAAAGACCCGAATTAATTCCTGGTTCAGGAGAGTTGAAACGATCGTTGGTATGCAGGGACCGTCCTCTTTGCAGGGTTTGTTCAAGGAAGGTAGTCAAATGGGCCAAGGAGACGGTGGCCAATTCTCATCACGTTCCGTCGAGAGTATGAGATTACCCATCTGGGAGAGGGAGTCCACGGTGTCGCTGTCAGCGGGGAAGGTTTAGGTTTACCATGGTGTTGTTGTCAATCAGGCTATTAAGCAAGAAATAGCAGAGAGTGAATATGACTGCGGGGTGTGGTGGGTAATATTGTATTACAGTGCCTGCCTCTTTAAACAAACACACACACACACACACGTGTGTGTGGGTGTGTGTGTG